>PVJO010022142.1:0-28610 GCA_004026905.1 Hystrix cristata | reverse complement strand
CCAAAAATGGGCAACTGAAATGAATAAACATTTCTCAAATGAAGAAATAAAAATGGCAAATAAATATATGAAAAAGTGTTCAACATCACTAGTCATTCGCGAGATGCAAATCAAAACAACATTAAGATACCATCTCACTCCAGAAAGAATCGCATCTATGAAAAAATCAACCAACAACAAATGCTGGAGGGGCTGTGGGGAGAAAGGAACCCTCCTCCACTGTTGGTGGGAATGCAGACTGGTCTAGCCACTGTGGAAATCAATATGGAGATTCCTCAAACAACTAGAACTAGAGGTTCCATTTGATCCAGCTATTCCCCTACTGGGATCTTTCCAGAAGAGTTAAAATCGCCATACCACAGAGATATATGCACAACCATGTTTATAGCAGCTAAGTCTTGGAAACAACCCAAATGCCCAACGACCAATGAATGGCTAAAGAAGATGTGGCTTTTCTACCCAATGGAGTACTACACTGCCATAAAGAAGGATAAACTAGAGTCATTTGTATGTAAATGGATGTTCCTTGAGAATATACTAAGTGAAATAGATAAGACACGACCACACATTGAATTGTTTCTCTGATATGAGAAACCATAACTGTAAATAAGGACAAAGTAGTGTAACAGATATTATATAAAAGGAAGATAATATGCAAAGGAGAGGAGTACCAGAAAGAGGGAAGAGGGAAAAGCAGGAAGGGAAAAAATGGAAAGAAAGGGGAAAGGGAAATCATGGAGAATTGTAAATAAACCTGCTGTAAATAGGGATGGAGGGAACAGAAGGGAGGGGAGGGTAGAGGGGGGAGAACCAAGAGACACCATGTACAGGTACAAAACAAACGTGTTAAATGTGATCAATATATGGAAAATGTACCAATACATGTTCTTGGTTAAAAAATAAAAATAAAGAAAAAACAATACTTTTTTCTTTGGTTCATAAATAACATAATCTGTAGAGATTTTCTTTGACCCTGAAGTGTGACTACCCTAAAGTAATTCAAGAAAAAAAAGTAGTCATGTTTTGGTTAGAATTTTGTCATAAGACTTTCACATCCAAGGTCATGTCCTCTTTATGTAGCTCAAGATGAAGAATCAGATGAAAATCCTCTGCCTGAACCCCAAGGTGCAGCATCAGAACTTGAAATGCAAGCAAAGAAACAAAAAACTTCCAAAGAAGAAAGACATGGTAGTAAGTGTAATAATTATAAGGCAACTTTAATTTTAAAAAAGCAGTTCTTTTTTCTTTGGTTCGTAAATACATATACTTTATAGAAATTTTACACTTTTACCCTAAAGTGTGAATACCCTAAAGTAACTCAAGACAGAATCAAAGGTAGTCATGTGTTTTGATTGAAATTTTGTCGTGAGACTATTTCACAACCAGGGTCATGCCCTCTTTATGTAGCTCAAGATGAGGAACCAGACAAAAATCTTACACTTGAACCTCAAGGTGCAGCATCAAAACTTGGAACACAAGTAAAGAAACAAAAAACTTCCAAAGAAGAAACACATAATGGTAAGTATAATAACTATAAGTAACTTTAATTTTAAAAAAAAAATCAGGTTTTTTCCTTTGGTTCATAAGTGCATATAATTTGTAGAAATTTTACACTTCGACCTTCAAGTCTGAATACCCTAAACTAACTCAAGAACAAAAATCAAAGATATTTGTATGTTTGGGTTAGAATTTTGTCACAAAACTATTTCACAACCAAGGTCATCCTCTCTGTATCTACCAGGGATAACAGGCCAATAATGGTCTCATAAAGGATGAGTCTTTTTCAGCTGTCCAAGGCATTTCCTGGGCCCAAAGTCTGCCAGGCAACTCTGCTGTGTGCTGCTACAGAAAAGCTGTTTCTCTGCCACAGGATCGGATCAGTGACGTTGGTTACTGAAGTAAGGACTGGGAGTCAGAAGGGTCCAGAAAGAGTCACTGTCACAGTGTCAGGAGGCTGAAAGTAGTACTGATGTTTGTGGGCCCCTAATCCATTCCGAGTCCAGGCGTGCAAGGTGTGCTACACAGACCAGATGAGACCATTGAATAGAGAAATCTTTTACAGATAGTTGCCTTTTTTAAGCTCAGCACTGAAAACAGCTACTTCTTTTTCTTCCCCAGACTATCTGGCACTAGGGGTCAGTAGTTTGGTTGTTTCATGATCTTCCACACATCTCAGTAAAAGTTTCTTAACTGCAGCAAATCCAAGAAGAGGGAGAAAATGTTAGAGTTGCTTCATGAAGAAAACATAGCTAGCCAGTAATGATTTCAGTAGTAGGAGCCCATAATAATGGAGGCTTATAGTGACTGAAAAGGATCAGCCCATAATTGGGAGTTGGAATGCTTCGTCTTGGTAGTGGACTCAGAACAAAATTTAGAATGATCTGTTTCCTCCTCATCTTCATGGTGGGGATTGTGGGGACTGTGGTAATTTCTTTGCTACTATCCAGAAAGCTCAAGAAATGTAATTCTCTCTGCCTCTACACTTTGAACTTTGACCTTAGTATAGGCCCTCAGATCCACAGCGGCGTAGGGACCTTGGCTCAGCCGTAGTCCTGTTCCTTTACGAAAATGAGAGATTGGGGTAAAAATAGGAAGGGCCCGTACAAAGGGTCTCAAAATGTACCACTCTAATAAGATCAATTCCTTTATCCGAGAGACAAATTATGCAAGTCTTAGAATACATTGAGAGGGTTGGCGGAAGTAGCATTTGTATTTGTCACAGTGGCCATCAGATAGGGACCCTAGTATCTAATGACATCTCCATGGCTCTGCTTCTGGCCTTGAGCTCAACAGTCTGCTCCTTTCAGACCCGTTGGTTGGTCCATAATCCCATAGATCTCTTCTGTAAGGCCAGTGCTTGGCTTACCCAGCAGAGGACACATAACTGCTGTTCTTAAGTCATGTTCTCTGGGAAGATGTTTTTCATTTCCAAAGATTTATTGGTTGAACATCTGTATTGTATCATGGATTGATTGACCTGAGCCTAGGAGGAGGTTTGTTTGAGCTTGATGACCAGTAACACTGGAACAAACCCTAAAAACCTGAGTCTGGTCAACATTCTTACCATCTTTCATTCTTGCCCCTTCAATGTGGAGTAAAGGGACCACCAAAGCCCTCCATAGTTTCTCTGATTTGACCCACCATGAGAGCTGAGCTAGTGAGTTGGGGCTCAGGGTGGGACCAATGATTCTTCTGAGAACTGAGAATCCTGTGTAACTAGTCCATTAGAACTGTCCAGGAATGCTGTGTGGAACTCACTGGCATGGCTGGAAACATAAGCCTGGACTTCTGCCTCTGGCAGTGAGCTACTAGTAGAGCATGTAAGAGTTCCCTAAATACTCTCAGTGTCTCCCAAGAAGTGTTCTTAAGAGCTTCAGGGTCTTTGCTTTCCCAGAAAGGCATTAGGCTTGTTTACCATCCCACTCACTGCACCAATTTATCAGAAAGAGTTGCTAGTTTTTGAGTTGATCAATTCTACAGTAACAGGCCAAACTAAAAGTAACAATTAAGCATTTATTCACTTACTATGATAGTATAGCAAGAGACTAAATGGGAAAACAACCAAACTCCAGCAGTATTTCATGTTCCCCACAGAGTAACACTAGATGAGATGTTCTGTGTGAACCAGAGTGGATGGAGATGAATACCTGACCGTGAAGTTTGCTTTTAATTTTAGTCTGTCTTTTTAACGTGTTAATGTTTTGACTGTGTTGATAATCTACTCCCAAACTTATATAAAAAATGTACACTTAGGAGAAGTACTTTCCTGTATCTTTTCTGATACATTCTCCAGTCTTTCCTTCTACAACTTACAACTACAATGTCCTCCTATATTTCTTTTTTTCCTTTTTCTTTTCATCACTACATGTTTGCTACACAGAATGATTATATTCATTGAGGGAATCGGTACATGTACACAATATATTACTTATATTTCATTTTAAAACATAAATATCTCTTTGTCTCTTATACATTTTTCCCTTTTTTCTCAATATCATATTAAATATTCTTTATTACTTTAGTTTTCATTTAACATTATTTCCTAGAAATACTTCAGTGTGCTTATTGACATTTTTATATTGTAGATATACCATAAGTCATATCATAATTTATTCTATACCTTTATTTATTTAGCCAGCCTCCTCTGCTAATATAATCAGTTATAATTTAATAATGGGGTAACTGAATAATGGGGTAATGAAAAACCTGAATACAAGTGTTTTCATTGTTTATTCTATGGATGTATATTAACCGGAAGTGTAAGTAACCCAAGAAAACTAGAGAATAAATAGATAACATATTTGATGCCTAGGAAGAATAACAAAATAATGAGCCTTCTTCAACACACAAATATTCAAAGTGTTCTTATGTCTTAACCTCAGATCTAACTTTATGGTAAATTACTTATAACTGTATCAAAATGAATGAAACTATTCCTAAACACTTGTTACAAGCTTAAAATACACAGTTTGCCCAGTATATCTGGCTCTCTACTTAGAGGACCAGATGCATTTAAGTAGCTCATCTTGTTCTCCCATTTTAAGTAGCATAAAATGTTATGCTTAATATTAATATTTAGTGTTGAAAACCCACGAGCAATTTAAGAAACTAAGAACTTCCAGTGGGAAAAGATTCACTAATAAATACAATAATAGATAAGTTTAAATCATTTTAAACTCATTGGAAAATCTTTTTTTTTCTTTTTTCCTTAATATTTGAACATATATATCATAGAATAATTTATTTTTCTGTTGTACTGGAAATTGAACCTAGGGCCTTTGAGCCCCAGGCCTTTCTATTTTTCTTTATTTTGAGACAACGTCTCACTAAGTCACTACATTGTCCAGGCTGGACCTGAACTTGACATCCTCCTGCCTCAGCCTCCTAGAGTACTGGGATTACAAGTGTGTGCTACCATGCCTGGCTAGAAAATGTGTATTTTGAACTAGCATATAAATACCCTAAAATAACAAGAGAACAAAATCCAAAGTTGGTTTTTGTTTGTTTGGTTATTTTTTTATTTTTTTTTTAGTACTGGGGATCGAACTCAGGGTCTTGTGCTTGCTAGGCAAGCACTAACCACTGAGATAAATCCCAAGCCCCAAAATCCGAAGTATTGATGATCTTTTGTTGAACTTTCTGTATGTAACACTATTTCACGTCATGAGTCATATCGTTGTATCCAAAGGCCCAGTAACAGGACAATATATTTCTTGCCAAGAGAATGTAGCTTTTGGCTGATTTCAGGAGATACTGAGTTTTAAAGCCAAATGGTCAGTTCTAATCTATTATAGCTCTGCCATAGCCTCCATTTGGTTAAGAGAAGTTGCTGAGACCTAAATTCAAAGGCAGAGGTGGATCACAAGGACTCAGGGTAAGGATAGTGAGATCAACCCGTTGGAAAGCCTGTAGGACATCTTGTTGGTCAGGACACCTATGGAAAGTGATAGACTTCCTAACAACCAAGTATACTGGTGGCATCTAGATCTTTGCTTGGGGAATGCAGATATACCAGTAGCCAAATCATCCCAATAACCCTGGGACTCCTTTGTATTTATCAAAGTAAAATAAGCTTATGGCTTGGCAATTATTCCTCTGGGTTAAGACCTTTTGCCCCCTTATGGAGTGTACTGTGGATTTCACTTGCATTTTAGGCCCTTAGACCTTGTCCGCATTAATGACCTAGTGATGTTGCTTGTAGCTCATCAGAACAATTGCCTTCGGTGGGCTGGCCCCCCTGGGGAGATGTCTTCAATGTAGCAAAAGGTTAATGCTTTTCCTGGGAACAGGAATTTTTCCAAGGTATGCCCTATCCATTGATGGCTGGAAGTCAGGGAATTTAGATAGTTTTGTGGAGGAACTGTGTGGTGTTCTGAAACCCGTTATACCCAAGGGCAAACTGATTCTGATCATGTGTGGGAACATGGATGGTATAAAGAAGGTGTGAGATGTCAGTTGTTGTATACCAAGTTCTTTTATCTCTACAGCGATAGTTTCTATGCCAGTTACTAAATTAGTACTGCCAGTGCCGAGGGCTCCACTATTGCATTGAATACTGGTTGTCAGTCGAGTCTCCATGTGCAGCCAAGGTCCAGTGCAGAGGCCATATTTGGTTAATAAAGGAAAAAATGAAGCCTCCATCTCACAGAAAACTCTGGCTTCATTCAACTCAGCTATATCTTGTCTTCCCCAGTTCATGGATTGGGGGTGGGGGACAGACAGTAGTACTAACCACTTTCACATGAATTCATGTGCATAGTTCCTATGTGACCCATAAAGTAGCTCTAACTGCAGTAGTTCTCTTGAGTGCTTGGGAGTGAATATCGTTAGGATACACTTAGTTGATATGTTGATATGTTCTACCAATATGGTCCCTAATGGGACCATAACAGAGGAGGTTTGCAGTGAGCAGTGAGACCCATCCGTACTTGCATCTGGCTAAGGGTTCTGGTAGTGTTGGCCTCAGATCCCAAACCAAAAAACCTCATCTATTCCTCCCGCCTGTTAGATTTCTAGTGCTTCCATAACGATGTGCATAAACTGGGTCACTTAAACAATGGAAATTCATGGTCTCAGAGTTCTTGAGGCTAGATGTCCAAGGTAAGGTATCAGGAGGTTTGGTTCCTTCTGCAGAATTGCTAATGAGAATTTGTCAAACACTTCTGTTCTAGTGTCTGATAGTTTGCTGTTTGCTGATATTTGGTGTTTCTTGGCTTGCAGGTGTAGTGCACCCGTCTCTGCTTTCATCTTCACTTTGCATTCTCTGTGTCATATCTCTCTTGCTCCCAACTCCCGTTTTATAAGGAGTCTTACTCATATGGGATAGGGGCCACTCTAAATGACTTCACTTCAACTGGATTACTGTAATAAGATCCTGTTTTGGTTTTTTATTTTTTTAGATCCTGTTTTTTAAATAAGATCATATGAGGTACTGAAGGTTAGGAATTCTACATATTTGGGGGGACACAGTTCAGTCCTTAACAGTTCACTCTGTAACCTCTAAGTATTTTTTCATTCTTCCCACATGCAAATATATCCACCCCATAGCATTATCAACCTCAAGTTTCAAATTTCATCTAAATCATGAAAAATAATTATGTGTGAGACTTAGAGTAGGATTCATCCTGGGGAAAAATTTCTCTCCATCTGTGAACCTGTGAAACCAGACATCAACTTCCCTCCTTCCAAAACAATAGTGTAATGACACAGGACTGACATTCCTATTCCAAAGGGGAAAAATTGGAAGGAAAAACAGGGCTATAGGTCTTAAGCAATTCAAGAACTTGGAGGGTAAATTCCATTAGATTTTAAGGCTTGAAAATAATCCTTACTGGCTCAGTGTCTTGTGCCTGCTGTGGCCCTGCCCTCTTGGCTCTGGGTGACGGCTTTGGAGCAGAAGAGGCAAGAAGTCAGCCTTCTGGTCTGAGTCTTTTGGGCCTGGGGTCACAGCAGAAGACCCAGCGGTATCTCAGCCACCCTAAGGCATTCTTCCCTTTTCTTGAAGAGTAAACATATATTCGCAGCAGAAGACCCCAACTGACCCCTTTTCTGCCTGTAGAATCTTGGAAGTCTGACGTCCTTCTTTTATTTAATTCTATCACCATCTTATTTAGTCTAAAGTGGCAATATTTTTTCCTGAGATGGTCAATTGAATCTACAGTTTATAAATCTAATCTCTTTAGCAAATAGCTGTACAATTCTTTTTAAAATACAGGTAGGTTGAAAATTTTGCAAATTATTATATTCCTTCTTATTTAACAATTCCTGACTCAATTTATCTTTTCACTACTTACGTTATCAATAAATAATCAGGCTATACCTTCAATACTTAGAAATCTCTTCAGCTAAATATCAGAGTTCATTGTTTACAAGTTCTACATTCTGCTCAACAGAACACAATTCAATCAGTTTTGCTGCCATTTTATAATTTGGATCATCTTTTCTCCAGTTTCCAGTAATACATTCTTCATTTCCATGTGAAGCTTCACCAAAAGCACATTTAACATTCACATTTCTGTCAGCTTTCTGTCGATGATAGTGTAGGTATGTCTATGATGGTAGAAACTTTCTCTGCAGCTCTGCTTTTCTTTCTGAGCTTGCATTCCAAAAAATTAAGCATGAAGACTTTAACATATCTTTCAGGGAACACGACATAATTCATCGCGTAAGTCTCTCATCATAGTGTCAAATGATTCTGGGGATCACAGTGAATGACACCAGTATCCATAATGCTCACAAAATATAAAACTTCCTTCCCACCAATCTTTAAGTTGAAATAGAACCACAGATCTCTACTAGGGACATAGAGAGGGTGGCCTAACCCCTATTCTTAGGTTTGAAAGCTGAGATATCTGGTTAGAAATTGAGAAGATCTCTCCAGTCTGATCTCCAGATTCCCTTTGGGGATCGGAGAGAATAGCACTTTTGCTAAGCATAGGATCCATTACTTTTCAGACCACAGCACAGTAGCCTGTAGTGCCCCATGGCCCACTAACAGGCCATGAATTCCCTGGTAAGAGCTCTTGTTGAGTAACTAGACCCAGAGATCTTTTGTAAAAGATACTTGTCCAGATAACTCAGAAGAAGGGTGCATGATTACAACTTTTACATTGCTATTTGTGCTGGTCAGTCTTGTATCCCTGTAGTAGCCAGTTCTCCCAACCTCAATGATTGGTTGGTAAAGATTGAGATTGTGGTGAAGAGTAATCAACATGGCCTTATGGGGTGGGGACACTTGAGCTCAGTAACCAGCTGGACTTGCAGGGGAAACCTAGAAATCTTAGTCTCAGAAATTTTATCATCTATTCTTTTTACTCCTCATTGTATACCTAAGAAACCACCAAAGTGGGTTCAGGGAAACTATGAATTAGAAGGCTGGTCCCACCATGTTATTCAATATCAAAGAAGTCATCGTGTAAGGACCAAGTATCTCTGACTTAAGGATACAGATGGTCTTGGGTACTTGTATCCTTTCATTCTAATCTCTCCTTCTTCTTCCTTAGGCCAATGGCTCATATTACTGTCCTCAAAAAGGGAGGGTCTATAGCAGTAATGGCAAACCTTTTAGAGCTTTGATTTCCCACCAGTTGTCTATAGTAACAATCCTGTAAGATACCACCCTCATTCTGTAAGTTTAACTTTCTTCTTTATGGAGGTAATCTACTATCCCTGTCTCTCAGATTGCCTCAGATGGCTAGGTGAAGTGTCCCTAGGGAACTCTATGTTCTTTTCCATGTTAGATGTGAGTCTCCACAGTTGATTGCATTGCAGGCTTTTATTGCCAAGCACATGACTAGAGCTAACAGTAATTGGGTACAACTCAGCACAAAGGGTCTCTGAAGAGTCATATCCCCCGCCCCCCAGCCCCGTAAGATTGCATCAGTAGCTAGGAAGTACTTCCATAGGTTTCTCAGAGTCCCTCTTTTGGCTTTGTATTTCAGCCAACCTTTCAGACTTGATGAGGGAGTTGGAAAATAAAGGACAGAACTATTGATTCCCCCTTCAGGCCTAAAGAGTTTAAATAGTAGCACTCCTCAAAGCCCCTATGGGCCACCAGTACTTCCTGAGACATCTGTAGGCAAATGATCCATTAGCATCTTCTGAGAGCATCCTGTGGTCTTCTCTGACACCTCCCAAAAGTGTCCCATGGATCTTCAGGGCTTTTCTTCTAGAAAGGCAATGTGCTTTATTGAACCAACCTGCTCACTTCACCACTTAGAGAAAGAGAGAGAGGTGCCTGTAACAAATGCTGTGGTAGTCTAAGCAAGTGGGAAAGGGCTCAGCTTTGCCATCATTCCGTTTTTCCCCACTGACAGCACCAAGGGAGTGTCAGATGAGAATCATCTCACTGCTGTGAGACTCATGGCTTTGTGTGGACCTGCATGCTGGGGGATGTGGATAAGACCAGAGTGGAAAAGTACTGAATATTAAGTGATTTGTCTGCCCCCTACATTTTAGCCTAAAACGTTTCAAATATTGTATTCATGGACTAACTTGGATTACTACTTGTTGTCATTTCAGTAATTTAATTTCATTCAGTTTCCTTTCAGTTTTAGTTCCCACTTCTTATCCTCACTGATTTAATCTTATTTTGGGGATATCTGGAACACCTACCTACTTCTATAAGTAAATAAGATTCAGAAGGTATCCTTAGCAAAGTGTCATTACTTCTGTGGTTCTCTCCCTTGCATTCCATTCTTTCTCCTACTTTGTTTTAGGTAACCAACCATATTGTTTCCTTACCTGTCTTTCCTACATATCATTTTGAGTGGTTAATATCCCCTTGTTTCTCTCTTTTTCTAATTATTTCTTTTCTATTCAAAATTTAGTGTACTAGATATGCTGTTTTTAGATTTGTTTTATTACCATTATCTCCAAGCAATATCTCCATTTCAGTTTATAGAAATCTTTTTTTGTTTTATGTAAATAAATGCAATGGTTTGTGCTACATTACGTACAATATTTTATACTATGTCATAGTTTATAGGGTATATCTTAGTTTATCCAGCCAATCTCCTATTCTTGAATATTCAAGTACTTTTGAATATTTTGCCATTATAAATGATGCTACAGTGAATAAACCTGGGCTTGGTTATAAATATATGTTAATCTCAAGTATACATAACCAAAATTATCAATAACCCATGAATCCTGGAAGCCAGTGTGTGTGTGTGTGTGTGTGTGTGTGTGTGTGTGTGTGTGTGTGTGTAGGTATGTTTGATCCCTCAGGATTATTTATTACATAATAGGACAGCCTCCACAACATCCATTATCATTTTCATATCATGTCAGATCTACATATGGTAAATTACTTATCACTTTGTGAAAATGGAGAAAACAATGTACATTACAATTGGTATCTAGATATTTCACAGTAGATCTTTCTATTCAGTAGACTAAATGCATCTCTTTATGTAACTAATTTTGTAGTACTGGATGAAAATCTTACATTTGTGCATCAGGATTCAGTGTCAGAACCCCAAATGGAAGAAGAAAAAGAAACAACTTCTGGAGAGGAAAGACACAAGAGTAAGTATAATATATGACTCTGAATTCTTCTAAATTAAATTTTCTTTAATTCATGCAGTGTATTTAAAGAAGTGTATTTCATGGACATATTATACTTTGACCTGGAATGTAAATACACGGTGATAACTAGAGAACAAAAGCAAGAGTATTGATACCTTTTGATTGTTATTTGCATGAACAGTAATTGCTGAGTTAACAGAACTGCCTGTACATACACTCATGAAGACTACCTGCATGATTTTCTGAATTTCATTTCCATTGGCAGAAGGTTTGCACATCCAGAAGTTTCACCGCATGTCTTGTTTTTTCTATTTAACATTTTCTTTTGAAGCCCAGAAAAAGGATGAATCCCCTGAAAGTATACTGCCTGAGGAGAAAGTTTTGTTATCCACAAGCAAGTCTCAAATTGAGAAACTGGAAGATATCAGCAATGAGACTCTCAAGAGTAAGTCATTAATTATGAATTGTATAATAAAAATATTTAAATTTAGAACTTTGATTTGGGTGTATGAATATGCCTTCAACCATATTCTTTTTAAATTATATGCATCATACTTCTGGATGTTTGTTGATAAGTTATCTGTTTCTTTCATAGTTACTACTGAGTTGCATGAATTAATTCTACTTTCTGGAGTTCTCTATTTTTTCTTGTAGCTGTGTCAAGTTTTGCTTTATGTTTTACAATACTATTTTATTTATGTGTATATCAACTTAGAGTCCATATTCTTTAAGGACAGTGTTTTTCCTAATGAAGACGCCCACCTTATTGTTTTCATAGTTCCTTACTGTCTTATTTGTTAGTAATGTGGCTCAACAAATTTTCTGCTGGCTCTTACTGGCATAATTTTTTTATTCATCTTTTAACTTCCTTCTGTTGTTAGGATTTTGCTGTATCTCTTGTAAGATACTTACAATTGTATGTACTTTTAAATTAGCTCTCATAATAATATGTAATAAAATTATTGATATTAGGTATAATTATACCATTTTCTTAGCTCTTCCTGATTTTTCCTGATATAGTTCTTTAACTCTGCTCCATTTTTTAATCATTATATATTTTTATTAGGAATATATATATTTTTAGGATATTTGATTCTTAAAACTTTTTTCAATATATATATATATTTTTTTATTAGTGAATGTTAATTTTATAAAATACTGGGTTTCAATTGTGGCATTTTCATGCACATATATTACATTTTGATCATGTTTATCTTGCCATCATGCTCCCCTATGTCTCTCTGTCCCTTCCTCCTTACCACATTCGTCTCATCTAATAATCTCCCTTCTACTTTCATGTCACCTTGCTTTCTGTTTTTAGGATCCCACATACAGTATTAGAGAAAATGTGCAATACTTGTTTTTCTGAGTCTGAAACATTTCTCATAACATCATGATCTCCAGTTCTATCCATTTTCCTATGAAATGATACTACTTTATTTTTCTTACAGCTGAATATTATTCTGTCATGTATACATACCAGATTTTCTTTCTTAATTTATCTGTTGGTGGAGACTGAGGCTGACTCTATCTCATGGGTATTCTGAATTATGCTACAATAAACATGGCTATGTAGGTTTCCCAGTAGCAGTGATGGTGAACCTGTTAGAGCTTTCAACGATACAGCCACTCACTGCAGCACATATGCCACAGGTTTTTCACCATTGCCCAACAATATGGAGACATTAATTCCTTCAAGAATATTCCAACAGGGGCTGGGGGTTTAGCTCAGTGATTAGAGTGCTTGCTTTGTAGGCACAAGGCCCTGAGTTCGATTTCCAGCACCAAAAAAAAAAAAAAAAGAATATTCCAACAAATGATATAGCTAGTCATATGGTAGATCTATTTTTTGTTTTTTGATGGATCTCCATACTGATTTCCATAGTGGCTGTACTAATTTACATTCTTACCCAACAGGGTGAAAAATGTTCCTTGACCTGCAATATCCTCAATATTGTTTCTTCTTTCTTTCTTTCTTTCTTTTTTTTTTCCTTTCGTCTTCTTCATGATAGCCATCTGACTGGAGTGAGATATAAACATTTTCCTAATGCCTAGAGATGTTGAATATATTTTCACATAATTATTAACCACCACATTTCTTCTTTTGAGAAGTGTCTGTTCACTTCATTTCCCATTCAGCCAGTTTATATGGTCTCAGTAACTATTGCTATAATGGTTCTAAACCACAAGAAAAGCCCCCAAAATTCTGTATTAATTAGTTATGTCAAAACAACTTAGCATTTGTTGGTGCTGCTTAACATTTGTGGGAGTGTGTTTTCCACACAATTAGGTGAATACTAAAGAATGTAATTGCTAGATCATATAGTAATACTGTATTTAACTTTGTAAGAAAATATCAAATTGTCTTCAGGGTAGCTGTAGTGTTTTGCATTCCTACAAGGAATGAAAGAGAGTTTCCACTGGTTCACATCACTGCCAAAATTTGGTGGTTTTAGAGCTTTGTGTTTCAGCCATTATAGTAGGTCTGCAGTGCTGTCTCATTGTAGACTTAATTTGCAGGTATGTAATGACAAATATGTGAACATCTTATCATTCGATTATTAGCTTATCTATATGGGTCATTTACTATAATAATTTTTAAAATTTCAAATATTCACCATAGTTTTCACTTCTTAACTTCTTAGTCTACTTCCTTTTCCCCTCAGTATCCATACCTTGTTATTTTTCCCAAACTTGAAAATGTATCTCCAACTCAAGGAAACTTAGTTCCTTCTAGAATCCATATGATTTCAGAGCAGAAACAATTTGCTCTTACTCCTGTCTATACCCTAAAACATTTTTTACCACCAATGTTCTTTATATAATTAGAGGGATAAGTAGGGGGGTGAGTAGAATAGGAAATAATAGTTGCCACTCTCCCAACTACTTATGAATGCCATTAATTAATCACAACTGACTTCTTCCATCTCCCCTGCATGTTCTCTCTCCCACCACCTTGGCTGGATAAGATTCTTTAGCCAGCGAGGTAACCCAAATCTTTATTCCCATAATACCTGATGTCTCAGTGGTTTTATCTTTATTACATTACTAGTTTTTTTCTCTTTATTCATGACTTTGAGCAAGAGAGTAATATAGGGTAGTCTAGTGAAGTTGGCCCCAGGATCCAAATTAGTCCTCTTTGCCTCCATTAAGTGGGAGCATCTCAGTTTCTCCCTGATTGTTGAGATAAATATTTTGGTCTTTCGTATAAGAACCCCACTGATAAAAGGACAGTCTCATATTTTAGTTTATTGGAAACATGACTCTTTCTTTGGTGGAAGCTTTTCTTAATCAAAGTCATTAGGAAGTAAAGTGGGTCGTTAAAGTGGGTTATTAGGTATGTGATTTATGGAGTGGATAGGCTATGGGGTAGATAAATATAGACATAACTATAGATACAGACGTAGATATATAAGCATCTGATTTAAGGCATATGTTACTTCCTGAGAATTAACATTGTAGTGTCATAGTAACTGAGACTTTGCCAGGCGTTTCATAGTTCCATCAAACTTGCTTAACTTAGGTGATGGGGCCTCTACTAATTCCAGTGGAGATTAGTATTTTATATCATGACATACCCTTTTCATTAAACCTGCCCCTGGTTGGAGATAATTTACAGGATACTGTGGCAGTGGAAAAGATATTTTTCAAAGTCATGAACAGTGATACTGGTAGAAGTTGTATAAGCAGAGAAAGTACCTGTGGTAAATGCCTGGTCCTTTGAGAGCACATCACTGCTCTCTCAGTGAAAGAAAGTTTACTGCAGTCCATTTCCCAAGAGGGGTTTTGCCGATTCCTCTGAAAGAAGACGCTAATACTGGGAGGCTCAGTTCTGGCTTGTGATGTTGACAAGTTGAGCACTCTGCTGTCATAGTATGTAGATCATTCTTGATAGGAAAAACTGTATAGGATTATTAAATGTATTCAAAAGCCACCACCACTTTGGCCTCTTGGCACTTTTGTCCATGGAATAAACACCAGAGTAACTAAGGCATGAGTGTAATTGATGTTCATAGGCAGGCATCTAGTTGAGAACTTACACTACACTAAATACCTTCTTGTGCACATTTAAATGGTGCATGAGTGCCTTACATACTTGTCCTGTTCTAGGAAGTCACAGAAAAAAACTCCCCGAGATTTTTGACACCCTTTTTAAAAATTAATTTTGTCTGTTATCCCTGACCACCTAGCTAATTCAGCTAGCTCCTGTTGAAAAAAACCAACGTACTATAGATGCTAATCTCAGACCATCTCTAGTTCGACATGTAGTGGAGCCCTAGGTGTACTGCTTAAAGTCTGCCCATAGGGGAGATTTCGCCTTGCTGCTGTCTTTCAAGAATTCCCCTGAGTGTGACTGTAATAAACACTGCCAAATAAAGAGTTAATATATAAAATATGCCTGGAAAAGATTAGCAATCTAATACAAAAACTGGGCAAAAGATAGAAATAAATAGAGAAGGGTCGAGTCTCAGTGTTATTAGTGGAAGTGTTCAATGATTTATAAACTGTCCTACATATATCAAAGTATACCAATGACATAAAATGTGTATATACCTAAGATTCAGAAGTATTTCGATACCTAGATTTTTCTTTAAGAATTAGCACCTTTTAACCTACCTTGATCTCAGGACTTTGTCCTTAACCGGGACCTTGTCCTTAACCTCTCAGATTTGTTACAATAATTTTTCCTCATGTTTTTGAGTTGCATGAGGGAGAGGAATGTCAACTTGTTTAGTTCAGTGACTTATTCAGGCATGTTAATTTTGTTATTTCTAAGTGCTTACATGATAGATTTTTAGGCATGAATTTAATATTGAAAATTTTCATCTTAATAAAATAAGGAAATAGGTTGTGTGTTCCAACATGTTTTTAGAGTTGATGCAGAACTCCCTTCGTTGTTTTTCAAATGCATTTTGTAGGTGAGAATGTGCTTCTGATGATTGATGAAAGTCTCCAGCCAGTAGACTCGAAATCAAAAGTTCAGCCTCAAATCAAGAAACCAAAAATTTCCCAAAAGGAAACACATGGTATGTGCAGTCTCATCAAATAATCTTAAATCATATAAATGTTCATATTCAAAAGAATAAATTTAGGATGTGGTGACAAGTGGATATCAAAATAAGTTTGATTTTTACATCTGGATCTTTATAATAAAATAATAATTTTGAAAACTAGGGTATGGTAACACATGCTTATAATCCTAGCACTCTGGGAGACTGAGGCAGGAGACTAGCAAGTTTAAGCCCAGCCTGTGAAACTTTGCAAGACTGCGTCTCATAATACAAAAGCCTGGAGATGTAACTCAGAGTCAAGGCCCTGGGTTCACTCAGCCCCCAGTACAGAAGAAGGAAGAGGGGAGAGGAGGGTGGAGAGGGAGAAGAAGGATATATTTTACTTATTGAATGCTTATTATAAAACAAGTAATGAATATTTCAAGAAACCCAATGAAGGAAATATTCTTGTTACCACCCATCTAAGAGATGAGGAGAATGAGATATGGAACAACTTGTCAAAATTCATATAATTAGAGATAGATTTCAAACCCAAATAGTCTGGCTCTTTACTCTGCCTTCATTACCCCAGAAAAACTAGAGGAAATCTCAGAACAAGTGGGTTGTATTTCACTTTAAAATAGTGAGACAATTTCTTCTAACCCTTCATGCAACCTTTCATTTACTTTTGCTCTCTTTTGCTACAATCTCTCTGTTGCTACCAGAACTTTTATAGCAAATTACGTTTATAGCATGTAATTGTTGTTATGTAACAATCACGAAGAAGCTAGTGTGTTCAGGTTTAGACTGGTAAGTGACAAAAAATGTTGAGAAATTCATGAAATGTTGTGTATTTTCTTGTTTATTTTGAAAATCTCTAATGTTCCAATGCCATTTTTTTCAATGCCATTTTTTATTGTGAAATAAAGTATACAATTAAAAGTGGAAACAAGATAAAATTGCAACCTGTTTCTATTAATGGAGACATTGCTTTAAAATGTCTAACCAATAAAATACAAAGAAAAATAACATTATAAATATTGGAAAAAAATATATATAAACATTGGAAGAGATGATACAACATGATATTACTTAGACATTATTAGACTTCTACCATTAAAATGTAAAAGAATCAAATAACTATCTAATAACAATGTAAATGTTCAGTAAAGTGGCTGACACAAGTTTGCTAAAGGAAAATAACTACATTCCTATATATCCCAAGGCTGACAAAAGCAAAATAAAGTAACTGTTAATAACCACCAGGAAACATGCCAGACTCATGTGATAGAAACAGTAGACTTTACTAACACAAAGAAATGTTGACTACATAAGGAGATATTTCTCATTACTGAGTGCAAGACTCCTAAAAGCAGTATATAAATAACTCACTCCCAGTCAAAATACCAAGTGATTGCTTGTTGTTTTGTTGTTGATAGAATTTTATGAAAGCAACTATAAAACCTACCTTGAAAAGAATACTTCAAATCCAAATCCAGAATTGGGATAAGTAGTAGAAGGGAAAACTGAATAGCTCCTGATCTGTGGCACCCCTTAAACTACATACCAGTGTGCCTGCCATCTTGGGAGAAGATCTAACACCCTGAGGGAAGGAACCTGTACTTCAGCAGAGACCAGGCTGAGGGAATAGGCTCCCAATCTTCCTACCCTCCATACCAAGAAAAAGAACACAATCCACAAGATATTTGCAGACCAGGGAATCAGAGAAACTGAAAGTTGGCAGTCTGGGAAAGCTCTGGCAGGCCTTGGAAAGTTGAAAACAAGGGCACAGTGTGATTAGGATCCAGACTGCAGTGTAGAGAAAGCCTTGGGGCTGTGATGGGCAGCAGGGGCAAACAGTGAGATCCTGGGGAGATAATAAACAGACTGGCCCAGAAATAGGCGCTCAGTCATTCTTACTCCAAACACCATGAGAAGTGTCCCTGGCGGACCACCTGTACACTGCCCACCACCCACAGGAGGCCACACAGTTCTCAGCTGGGAGCTGCAGAACACAGCAGGCCCTGAGGTACCACCGATTTTGTGGGCAGGAGAGTGACACATTTCATAAAGCAAGGAAGGAAGCACTGCAGGAAGAGAACCAGAAAATGGTGCCTTAGCTAGAGGTGACCTGTGGTGTTCTTGTCACAGCCTTGAGAGAACACAGAAGCTGCTGTAAGGTTTGTCATGTAGGGAAGGGAGCAGAGATTGAGAAAGCCCACGAGTAATGCAGCAGAAAACTGGGTGCTAAGCCTACCACACTGCACCCTCCCCTCTGTGGCTTAATTGAGGAAGTCTGATCTAGGACAAAGGCAAGGACTTCCAGCTAGCCATACCCAGAGCACACCTTGCAGGGTGGAGGCCGACTCAGTTTAGACCCTCAGGCCTCCTCATTCACAGGCAGGCACTTGAATGGCTCACAGAGCGGGGTCCAGCCTAGAGACTAACGGGCTGTCTGTACATTGAAGAGAGTGAGAAGAAGCACTTGTGGTCATACTGACACTCTGAGGAGGAAGAAGGTATGAAGCCAGTCCCTGAAATCCATCCAGACCCCCATTACAGTAAAAGTTTCCCCCACTTGTGAACAAGTCAGTAAGAGCTCACTGGTTGAACTCAGACTGCAATATAGTTAGGACTATAAGGATCCTTTAATTTTGTGTTTTCGCAAGTGCCTTTTTTGGAGGATTGTTATTCCCCCCTCCTTCTTTTCTTTTCTTTTCTTATACTTTTGACTTCCCTTGTTCCTTTCTCCCTTTCATCTAGCATGCATATAGGAGGTCTCTGCACATGTGCAAAGGAGAAGAAGAAGTAATGGGTACTGTAATCCAAATAGAACATTTCATGAGCAAGTCAGGGTAACCCCCACCAAATTGTGCATAGTGGATCCAAACACGCGTTATTATACATTAACAGATGCTGACCTTTTCACAGTTTCCTTCTACCTTCAATTACTCTTCCCTCTGTCTGCATCCCTTCTTCCATTCCCACAAACATTTCCAAGCCTCCTTCTCACCAGCTCTTTACTTAAGCTATAAAAGTAGTATGAACAGAGTTCAAACTCTTCATTTGTTCAATTGTTGTTTCACTTTTTTCTTCTCTTTCTGATTTAGCCCCCTTCTATTCTCTTACTTACTTTTTCTTTGCACCACCCACTGCATCCCATTCTACCTATCAGTAGTAATATATTACAGTCTTTATGGGTCATTGGCTATAAGGTGAAATGATAAGACAAGTTTTAATGTAAAGAACTGATGTATGGTTGAGTCTGTTAATCCTGATATAACCAATAGAAATTCTTTCCTTACAACACAGTGACCAAGTCCGATCCTAGTAATCTAAGTAGGCTCAAAACATAAATGAATATAAAAAAAAAACTTAACTAACCACAAAGTCTTTCCACTTCAATTGATACTGAGCTCTCAGCACAAAAAAGAGAGAGAGAAACAAAACTAACAAAATGTCTTTGAAGAACTTCAAACTCCCCCAGAGTTGATCCAGTGGACACTGATGGAGAGGAAATAAAAAAATCAAATGACTGACATGTACAAAGTGTACAAAGATAAAAGAGACAAAAAATAATAAATAAGGTATTTAGTGAGCTCATACCTAAACAGATAATCGACTTAATAAAATGATCAACAACTTTAGACACAAAAAGCTTTCTGAGCTAACTAAAGCAACACAAAATATGAATGACCAGTTTAACAAAGAATTAGAGCTCATGAAAAGGTACTAAATGGAAATTCAGGTTATAAAAAATTCTATTGAAAATATGGGAAGCAGAAGTAAACAGTGTGGGGAGAGAGTGTCAGTACAGAAGATAGCACTGATGTAGGGGACCGTATTCTCAGAGATACCGTAGAAAGGAGATCAGGGAAAGGGGATCCAGAGACTGCTAGATGATGCAAAGACTAACCTAGGAATAATAGAAAGTAAGAGAAAACTCAGAAGATATTACTAATGGTATAAAAAAATCTGCTTACAGAAATCAGAAAATTTTCCAAGAATGGGAAAAGAATTCAACATATCAGTAAACAAGGTATACAGGATACCAAATAGTCACAATCAGAAAAGAGCAAACTCCTAGAAATCTAATACAAGGACCCAAATTTAAAATCTGGTAGAGAAAAATGAGAAATCCCTTATAAAAGTGAATCTATTTAAATTACAGCAGATTTTTCTACACAAACCTTAAAGGCCAGGAGATCTCGGAGGGAATCTTTCAAACCTGGATAGAAAGTAACTTTCAGCCCAGATCAACATGCCTTTGTAAACTGCCTTTCAAAACTGATAAAGAAATTACAACTTTCCGCAACAAACAGCATCTTGAGAAATTCATGACCACCAAACCAGCAAGTCAACAAATACTCATGGATGTCCTAGACAGGGACAAGTCGGCAAAGACAAAAAAGCCTAATAGAATGAATATGCCAGGTAGAGTGAGCAGCTAAGCCAAAGAGAAAAGTAATCAGCAACAGAAAAAAAATCCAATGACATGAATCAATCAATAACTTGCAGTAATAACTCTCAATGTAAATAATCTCAACTCCACAATCAAGAGATTGTGGCATTCTTGGATCAAAAAGCAAAACCCAGCAGTATGCTGCAAAGAAAAGACACACCTAATCTTTTCTTAAAATTTTATTTTAATGGTACATTTTAGATGTACATAGTGATAACATTCATCATAGGGGATTTGTACCTGTACAGGATATATCTTATTGCTTTTTTTCCCATTCCCCTCCCCTCCCTTCACCCCCTCCTCCCTCCTTATTTACAAAAGCTTTGTTTCCATTTTCTCCTTCCATTTCTTATTTCTCTTTTCTTTCTGTTCCTTTCCCCTCCCCCTCCCTTGTTTTCTTTCCCAATATAATACATTTTAGTCTTTATTTACACTTTCAGTTTTTCACTCCAGAGAAACAATGCAGTATTTAAACATGTGTGTCTGATTTATTTCACTCAAGAGTATGGTCTCAAGATGCATCCATTTACCTAGAAATAACTCAAGCTTATCATTCTTTATGGCAGAGTAATACTCCATTATGTAAAAAAAAAACCACATTTTCTTTATCAGTTCACAGTTGATGGGCATTTGGGCTGTTTCCAAGATTTAGCTGTTATCAAAAAATCAGCCAATAACAAATGCTGGAGGGGCTGTGGAGAAAAAGGAACCCTTCTCCACTGTTGGTGGGAGTGTAGACTGGTGCAACCACTATGGAAATCAGCGTGGAGATTCCTCAAGGAATTAGAACTAGAGATTCCATTTGACCCAGGTATTCCCCTTCATGGTATCTTCCCAAAAGAATTAAAAGCATCATACCGCAGCGATATATGCACACCCATGTTTATAGCGGCACAGTTTGTAATAGCTAAATCTTGAAAAAAGACACACCTAATCTTTAAAGAAGCTCCTAGACTAAAGGTCAAAGGTGGAAAAAAGAAGCCCAAAACCAAACAGGACTAGCTACCCTATTTTTAGACAAAGTGGACATCAAGCCAAAATTGATCAGAAGAGACAAAGAAGGTCAATATGTGCAGGTAAAGGGAATAATTCAAGAGGAAGCGATTAAAATTATAAATATATATGTGTCCAATATTAGCACACCCAACTTTATAAAAATACTACTGCACAAAAGTATCAGATAAACAAACAGAATTATAGTGGAGGACCTCAGTACTCTACTTTCTCAAACATATCAACTAGACTAAAAATATAAAAACAGTTGAACCACATCTTTGAATAAGTGGATTTAATAGATATCTTCAGATGTTCAGCCAGCGACAACAATATACACGTTTTTCTCAGCAACACATGGAACTTTCTCCAAAATGGACCACATACTAAGCCATAAAGCTTGTTTAAATATATAAAAAAGAATCAAAATAATCTCATGCATATTATCACACCATAGTGCAATGAAACTAGAAATCAGTAGGGAAAAAAAAAGACAGAGTAAATAAAGAACTTTAAAAATACATACTCCCAAAAAATAAAAGACCCAATCAAAAATGGGCAATTGAAATGAAAAGACACTTCTCAGAAAAAGTACAGTTGGACAATAAGTACATGAAAAAATGTTAGCATCTTTGGTCATTAGTAAAATGCAAATCAAAACAACACAGATTTCATCTTACTCCAGAAAGAATAGGTACCATCAAGAACTCAAAAAACACCAAATGGCTAGCAAGATTTCAGGGGGAAGGGAACCCTTCTACATTGTTGGTGGGAGTGTAAACCAGTACAACCACTGTGAAAATCAGTATTTAGTTTTTCTTCAAAAAAAATCCTGAAGATAGTAATTCCATTCAACTCAGCTTTTTCTCTACTGGGTATTTTCCCCAAAGATTTAAAAGCCATCATATTACAGTGATACATTCATACCCATGTTTATGTAGCAGTACCACTCATAATGACTACATCTTGGAAGCAGTCTGTATGTCCATCAGCAGATGAATGGATAAAGAAAATGCAGCATATATAGACAATGGACTACCACTCAGCCATAAAGAAGAATAAATTTGAGTCATTTGTAGGAAAATGGGTGCACCTTGATACCAGTATTAAGTGAAATAAATCAGGCATAAAAGGTTAAATATCACATAGTTTCTTTTATATGAGAGTATAAATAATTTAAAGTGCAAAATAGGGGACAGCTAATAGGAAAGAGGGAGGTAGACCTTTTGCCTGTGAGAATGGGATCTGGAGATACAAGGAAATAGGGAGTGGAAGGGCAGGGAAAGTAAAAAGGATTCATGTATTATGTATCATAAACATGTACTCAAAAATAGAGACAGTAGATACTTAAATTATTTTTTAAAGTGAAATAAACATTGAGGAAAGAAAAAATGAAATAATTAAGTTAAATTGTTGGTAGGCAGAGGCAGGGGGACTTGACCAAAGGATATCCTTTAAAAACTTCAGTAATGAAATCAGAAGCATTCAGATAAATAAAACACAATAAAAATTCCAAAAATTAACCAAAGAATTTCATTAATGTGGCCACACAGAATCAGTGGTTAAAAAAACATTGATTATTTATAATTAAAACAATGGGAAAAGAGAGTAGCATTTTATTTCCTATTGAACAAACTGATTTCCGGGTATTTTTGTAAGTTCCATAAAGAATGTTGTACCGCATGTAGCTAGGCTGAGTGTTCTTGGTTTGTTCTCCTTAAAGCCCTAAAATCCCTAAGATGCTGCCAAAATTCCCTGCACATTCTAAGGCTGTATTAATAAAGCAAATTTTGGGGTCCACTGTATTTAATTTACTGAAAGTTTTTTTTCATCTTCATAGTTCAAGATATGCATGAAGATCTGGAATCACCTGTAGGATATGTGGGTCGAAGTCAAACAACTGAAGTTGGCCAAGGTCAAGGTCTGAGAAGTATGTATGATATTGACGGATATGTTTCAAAATAAAAGTCAAAATACTTAATTATTTTTAAATGTTTTAAATATGGATTGGCTTTATTTATGGCCTTAGAGTTGAAATTTTTCCTGTTTTGTTAGTGTATGTTTGAAATACATAATACATATGTTCATCATGGGGAATTGGTACATATACATATAGATTCTTAATCTTTTTTACTTCCCCTTGCCTACCTCTCCCTCCAGTCACCCTTGTTCCCAGATATCCTTCCCATATTTACAAAGTCCATCTTTAGAAAATAATTCACTAAAAATTGGAGTTTTACAGAACTAGTGAACACTGTCGCATAATTAATATCGTCCTTAATGTCACATAGTCTTTAATATTCAAACTATTATAGCACACTTAAAAAATGTATTCGGCCAACAAGCCCTGCCTTTATCTTTTTCTCATAATAGTATTTGATGGAGTTCCAGTTTAGGAAACAATTTTGTAGGAAATTTATAGTGCTATTACAGTTTTTCCTATTACTGGAGATTGAACCCAGGACCTTCATACCATGCTACATCCCCAGGCCTTTGTACTTTTTATTCTGAAACAGAGTTTTGCCAATTGCTAAATTACCCATTTAGGCTCAAACTTTCCTTCCTCCTTTCTCACCCTGCCAGAGTTCTGGGATTACAGGTGTATGTCACCAAGCCCACCTACAATTATTTCATTTTTCAAAGTGTTACAGTTACCCAGTAATCATAATATATAAATGAATTCATAAAATTATATCAAGTATTATCTGCTAAAAGATACTAGCTGTTATCTATGTGAACTTATTCTTGATATTGTTGTATAATTTTGCATGCTCTGAATGTGTATCCTCTACCCCCTAAAAAAACTGTATGTTGGAATTTAAAACCCAATGTAAAATTACATTATGAGGTAAGACATTTTGGGAAGTAAGTCATGAGTGTTCCACCTTTAGGAACAGGATTAGTACCACTGTGAAGCGTGGTTAAGGGAAACCTTTGTTGCTTTGCTCTTCCACAATGTAAAGACACCGCATTCATCCCTGGTACTCTTCTGTCATGTAGAGAGATACAGAGAAGGTGCCATCTGCGTGGAATAGATCTCACAAGACATTGACCTGCTAGCACTTGGATCTTTGGGTTACTAGCCTCAAGGACTGTTAGAAATAAATTTCCATTGTTTTTAAATTATCCATTTTGAGGTATTTTGTTAAAGCAGCAAGAACAGACTAAGACAAAAACTGGGATTCTGCTAGAGCAAATACTTATAAAGTGGCTTTGGAACTAAGTGCTAGCGGAGGCTGGATTATAAAAGACTGTTTTGGTGGGGGATCAGAAGAAGGGAACTGCAGAGAAAGCTTTAGTCTTCTTGGAGATTATTTAAATGATCACGAATACAGTGTTGGTAGGAACACAGACAGTAAAGGCCATTTTGATGAGATTTACACGGATATGAAGACCATATTATTAGAAACTGGAAGAAAGGCTGCCTTTGTTTTATATAAACTGGCAAAGAACTTGACAGAAATGTGTCTGTGTTCTAGTGTTTAACTGCAGAAACAACTCAGGAGCGATGAATAAGATGCTTCGCAGAAGTCCCTAAGCAGTGTTGTGGGTACAGCACTGCCTATAGCAAAATGTGTGAAAAGAGAAATCAATGAAAAACAGGATTTCTAGTCAAAAGCAGAAAATGATTTGAAAAAATCAGTATATACATCCAAAATTAAAATAAGTTTACTCTTTAAAATTAACTATCAAAGAATCCTAATCAGGGTCAGTTTTAGACTATAATAAAAGCCATAACAAAATAGCAAGCATGATGTTTTTGCCTCTTTGGGATACCCAATGCTATAATATACTAAGTACCTTTTGTCTCCTTCACCTACAGTGAACATGTCAAGCTGCTAAGACAGGAATCAGGGTGGCTGTGGGACTGGATTTAGAAAAGCCACATTACCCATAAACATTTTGGCACAATTGAAGTGTCTCTAGAATGTCCACTGATGTGCCGCTGTGGTTTGAGCTTCTGACATCCCCGGCCACTGACCCTCGCCAGTATGCCATGCGTTACGGTCTGTGTCTGGCTGTCCTCCAAAGCCTCATGTGGTTGTAGGTGGGGCTGGATCTAGAGTGTGTGGTCACTAAACTAGTCCATTGATGGGTTTGGCTTGGCTGTGCTGAGATCAAGGATGTGATGCCAGGATTAAAGGTGCTAGGATTGGGGTGGGAGTGGAGTGCTGCGCACCCTAAGGCCAGGTAGCCTGGATAAAATACAAGGGACAGAAGAGGCTTGCCTACCCCTTGCTTAACCCCTCGCTTACCTTGCTGCCTTCTCCCTGTCTGCCCTGCCACCCTGCCTTGGTCCCAGCTGATTATGGACTGAAACCTCTACAGACCATGAGCTAGATAAACCTTTCCTCCCTTAACTTTGGGTGTCTGGTATTTTGTCTCAGCAAAGAGAGAAGACACCGTTCACTGTAATTAGCACAGCATAGAGACCTTCTGAGGGAGACGCTGCTGTTCTTTCTCAGAATTGTTGCTGGGTATAGTTTACAAGGTTACTAATATGTGTTCTTTTCTGAGTGGGCTTTTTAGGGCTAGTGGCCAGCTGTAATTTTTAATGTGTGCCAACTTGGCTAGGCTCTGTTTTGTTTTGTTTTTTGAGATAGGGTCTCACTGTGTGGCCTGGCTCACCAGTTTACCCCAGTCTCTATGCCACCCCAATTATCACAGAATTTATTTCATTCAGTTTACAATGCTCAGGCCCAGGAGACATTTGAGTTTATCACCTGGAGAATAGATCTCGGAATCTAAAAGAACCAACTAATTCCTATTTTATGCACATAATAATTATATGACTTTTTAAAATCAAGTCTAAGCTTTATTTTTTGCATCTGTTAAAGGGGGTTACACTACCTATTTCAATTTTTTGAGAATTAAATAACAGTATTTGAAAAGTGCTTATTACTGTAACAGCTCTTGTATCATAGCTATTTTCTAAGCTTTTGAAACTATTTGGCATATTTGAATCCAGCTGAGTAACTAGTATGTTAAATTTTAAAGGAAATAAGGTTAAATGATTACAAGATGAAATATATCTATTAATGTTAGACAGTATGTCTTACCTCAAAAATTGCTAACGTTAAATGAACTAACCTGAAAATCTGTTACTTTTATAGCTAAATATGAAGTAGCCTCTCAACTTCCAGCCTCTCAACTTCCTGGTACATCAGAAAGACGTCCAACATTGCATCCAACGATTAGTGACATAATATTTCACTTCGACTTAGACAAAGTGGTTGGTAAGTAGAGTTTTATGTTTGTATACAACAGCATATAGTCCAAGAGTTAAGATATTTCAACAGTAATATCTGCTTATTGGTTTTGCTTATTTAAAAATAAAAACAACAACAATAGGAAATTCAAACACGGTATAATAATTCTTAGCTTAATTGTATTATCACTTATTATACATATTAATATGTAGTTTTAAAAGTATGTGCTTTTTTCTCTACCAAATAACATTTAATGTTTAGTATATTTCCCTTTACCTGTTCATGAAACAATAGGCTTTTCTATACATTCCAAATGTTTACATTATAAAGTAGATGCTATTTGATTAGTTCTTTGAGAACATAATTTTCATTACTTAAACATGTGCTTGCCAGCCTGAACCACTGATAGTACATGCATGACTGTCTCATCATGTGTTTGTGCCACTGGTGGTACAAACAGATCTAATCATGTTTATCAGTCTTTTTACTAGTAAAATTTTTAAAAAGTCTATAAGTGGACCAAATCTAGTTAGTTGCTTGAATGTGAATACTTACTGTGCAAATATAAATAGTAATTAATATTATTCATATCAATTAAAGTATTATTATAATAACAAAAAATTTATTTCATTAAATTAAATTTATGTACATTCATGAATTTCTTTAAAATATTTTACACATGTTTATACCCCACTTTTGCAAAGAGGTAGATCAACTAGACAAAAAAATCAATAAAGTATCAGAACTGAACCACACCCTTGAACATACAGACCTACCAGATACCTACATAGTATTCCACTCTACTACAATGGAGTATGTTTTTCTGCAGCCCATGGTACATCTCCAAAATATATCACATACTAGTCTAGAAAGCCTGCTTAAATAATTATAAAACAATTGAAACCACCCCATGTTTACTGTCAGACCACTGTGCAATGAAAATAGAAATCAACCACAGAAGAAACTACAGAAAATGTAGAAACACTTGGAAACTTAATAACACACTCCTGAAGGCCACTGGCTTAAAGAAAATATTGAACAATTTATGGAGGTTAATGATGACATCTGTACAGAGCACTGAAACTTATGCGACACAATGAAAACAAGCCTAAGGAGGAGGTTCATCGCCACGAGTGCCCACATTAGGAAAAGACAGCAAGCTCAGTGAATAACCTAATGAGGAACCTTAAGATACTTGAGAAAAAACAACCCAGGTCCAAACTGAAATTAAGGAGGGAAGTCCTAAAGATCAGAGCAGAAATCAACAAGATCGGGCCTATGAAAACAACATGGAGAATCAACAAATTGAAGAACTGGTTCTTTGAAAGAAAAAGAACACACAATAGATAAACCCTTAGCCCAACTTACCAAGAGAAAATGAGTAAAGACTCACATCAGTACAATTAGAAATGAAAGATTATATTCCACCAAATTGGGAAACATTGAAGAAATGGAAAAATTCCTAGACTCATGTGAATTATCAAAGCTCACCCAACAAGACACAAAAATGCTGAACAACCCAATAATAACTGATGACATTGAAACAGTAATAAAAAAAAAAAAAACCTACCAACTAAAAAAGTTCAGAACCTGATATATTCACTGCTGAATTCTACAAAATCTTTAAGGATGTTATATCACCAACACACCTCAAACTCTTCAATGAAATTGAAGGGGATGTAGTACTTTCAAAGTCATTTATGGAAGCCAGCATGACTCTGATCCCAAAAACCACAGATCTCACTAAAAACTACAGGCCAGTCTCCTTAATGAACATAGATGCAGAATTCCTCAACAAAATAGAATGCAACACATCAGCAAAAATATCATATGTCATGACTAAGTATGTTGCATCCCAGAGTTGCAAGGATGGTTCAACAAATGGAAATCAGTAAGTGTAAGACATTGTGTAAACAGAAAAAAAAA
>PVJO010022141.1:0-28648 GCA_004026905.1 Hystrix cristata | reverse complement strand
CAAATCTCACACACTAAAAAGTCAGACTGAAGCACCTCAGAATGTTAGAGACTATCTAATCTGACGCCTGGTTTTTATTGCAAAATAAACCAATTACTAAAGAGGTGACACAGTCTCCTCCTGCCACACAGAGGCAGAGCCAGGATTCAACCCTCTGTCCAGACTCCTCATTCAGGGGTATCTCCACCACTTGTAGCAGGTGTCTGCAAACTACAGTCCCTGGAACAAAATCTAGCCCACCACAAATTTTTGTAAATAAAGCTTTATTGGGAGCTAGCCGTGACCGCCTGTGTCTGTTTTCATGCTATAATTGCCAGAACTGAGTACAATAGTCTCCCTTAAGTGTAGTTTCACTTTCCACAGTCAACAATAGTCCAAAAATATTCAATGAAAATTCCAAAAATAAACAATTCATAAGTTTTAAATTTCACACCATTCTGAGTAGCATGCTGAAATTTTACACTGTCCTGCTGCGTCTCATCATGGACACGAATTATCCCATTGTCTAGTATAACCCTTCCCGGATAGGCCACCAGCCCATAGCTTAGTAGCCATCACATTAGTAGTGTCACTTAGTAACAATCTTGGTTATCAGATCATCCGTCACAGTATCAGTATATTGTTATAATGATTCTATTTTGTTAGTAGTAATTGTTGTAAATCTCTTATTGTGCCTAATTTACACATTAAACTTTATCATAGGCAGATATGTACAGGAAAAAATATAGTATATCTAGGGTTCAGTAACATTCTCAGTTTCAGGCAGCCACTGAGGGTCTTGGATATAACACCAAGGATAATGAGGGGACTACTGTTGCTCCAACAGAGACCACATGGTCTGCAAAACCCAAAATATTTACCATCTGGACCTTTACAGAAAAAGCTTGCCAGCTCCTGGTTGATAGCATTACCCTTAAAGAGTGAAAAAACACAGCAACTTTGGAATGAAAGAAAATGAGAGACGTAAAAGTCACACAGCTTAAACAGATAGTTTTACAATTATCTCAGCTTGGTACAACTTAATAAAAAACCCATAAATACAACTAATAATAAAGAAAACAAGCACTAGCTCACCCTACCTATTTAATAATTATGGTTAACTACAGCAAGCAAACCTCATCACAGAAAATTAATTTTTTCTCAGCTCCCCAGAAAGGCTGTGCATTTTGGAAATGCTGCTGGCCAATAGGTGAGAAGCTGCTTCGCATAGTCACACAGTCCTCATTTCCTCCTGTTGAGCTAAAGGCTGCTGCCCCAGCAGCAGGAGAATGGAGAGCTCGCCCTCTCCCTGGGATGTCCTCCAAGAGCTGGTGCCCTCCGTCAGAGAGGTGCAGAAACCCTCCTGGTTCCCCACCCGCCAAACAAAGTCTGGGAGGAGAACCGGCATAGGAGGGCTCCTCGCAGGCTTCCCCTCCCTCCTGCCCCTGCCCACCTTGCCTCACCATTCCTTCCTTTCCGGAAAGTGGTCAGGACACGTGCAGGGCTCACAGGAGCACCCAGCCTGGACGCTGCTTTCCATCTCCCCATGGAGAGAGGCTTGCGCCTGATGGGCTGCGGTGGGTCCTGGGTTGAAGTCAGAACTTAATCCCTCTGAGTCTTCAGCAAACCTCTCAACCTCTCTGGGCCTGGGCTCCCAGTCATCTAGTGGAGGGAACTACCCTGCGAATTCCAACTATAGAAATGATCCCTGAAAGTATAGCCTTTACCCTGCGAATTCCAAATGAAGGAAGAGGTGCAAAGCCAAATTAAGAGGCAAGGTAGGTGAGCCAGGTAGTGCCGAGGGGCCAGTCTCTGAGTTACCCTGAACCACCTCCAGAAAGTCAAAGTTGGAGACCCTGCTACTTCTCAGCGCCATCTCAGATGGAGAGCTTTGATGGATGGGACTTAGTTTGCAATGGAATAGTACTAGTTTATATCAGGGTCCTAGTGTAATCATCATGACACTTTTTTCTCTCAAAAGTGCCCTTGCTTGGCTGATAAATGATAAGGTCCCCTCATTGGCAAGCTGTCTGGGGTCAGAGTAAGGCAATACACCAACTCACATACACACACACACACACCTGATGTGTGTGTGTGATGGCAGGGATGGCAGTAAGGGCCTTCCAAGGAAAACAGGTCCAGGTTAGTCAAGACCCAGAGTACAAGTCCAAGGCCAGAACTGAACTATTTAGGACAAGATGGGATAGGCCATTTCTGGGGGCCCTGCTTCTCAATTTGCCCCACACTCAGTCACTGTCTCTTCCTAAACTTGGCAAACAAATATTTAGAGACTATCAGCCAAAGTGTGGGCTCCCTGGGAGGCCCACGGGCTCTGGAGAAAGGAGAGAGCATTGGACCCCAAGGGAAGAATGTGTGGCAACAGGTGCCTACTGCCTACCTCCCTGTGCCAAGCACTCTCCGTCCCACCTGCACGGTGCCTGCCCCGCTGACACACACTTGGGAAGTGTTCATGCCGGGCACCCAGACTAAGCAGAGGCCTCCTGCCCTTAGGAATTGTCTCCACATGAAGGCTGCACCTCTACCATCAATCCCGCTGGACTGCAGGGACACAAGAGGGCCCTCCTGTGCTCTGGACCTCTGTCACTGAGAGGGCCTGGAGGGAAATAAAAAGAAAGCTCCAGAAGAGCAAATGTGGTAGGAAGCTGTAGAGGGGGAGGGATGGGCAGAGCAGCTGATTGAGGAAGAAGCAACAAAGAAGGAAGGAGGAGGCTGGGGACAGGAGTCAATATCAGTGGAGGGAGAGCGAGCAGCCTCCAACACATGGCCCACAGCCATCAATATCTCTTCTGAGGACAGGTTATCTGGGGAATTTATGCTCTCTAATAATTACCTTGCAGAGGGTTCCACTTATCTTACCCAAAGAATCTGCCAGTTGCCAGACACACAGGGTTCTAGTTAATTCTATCAACATGCCCACCACCTCTGCCTCTCCACTGCCCCCAGCTCTGTAGTCCTTTGCCCTTGGCAGCCCCTGACTTCTAACCTTCAATGTCCTCCCACTTCCGACTTGTCTTTGCCTCTCTGACCTTACGGCACGCTAAGGATAGAAGGGTCTCAACAATTTCCAGCAGGTTTCAGGGCTCCCCGGTGCTGACAAAGAAGTTCGAGTTGTCCCTTACTGATAGATCTGAGTGATAAGCTCCCTCCCAAAGTTGGGACCAGGCCTGGGCATGCACAGACTATTTCAAAGCTCAAGTGGAAAGGGCAGAAGCAATGCTTTAGGGCAGACAGTTTTCTTTTGTTTTCTCCTCACCTGACTAGTGCCATGAGATCTGGTTGGTATTCATTTTATTTTCTGGTCTTCTTATCCCTCCCCAAAGTCTTCCCATCCTCACTCCACCCCTCCAAGGAGGGGGTTGACCTGACCACTTCTTTGAGAGGTATCATATGCTGCATTGGGCTGCTGGCATCTCTTTAAATGTATGTCCCAGACCTGGCTTTGAGCAGCTTGGGAGAAGAATCCTCATTCACATTACTCTGTATCAGGGATGTGACACTGCTGAGCCACAGTGACAACACTCGGGCCACCTGCACTGGGGGCTGGCGCTGTCCTACATGCTTAGAAATGGTCATGCGTTTCATCTTCACAATAATCCTGGGAGGGCGCCACCCCAGTTCCCCAACTACTCAGATGAGGATACTGAGCCCGAAGAGCAGATGCCATAGGCCAAGCTCAGTTAGTTCAGGGCCAGGTGCGGATTTGAATCCGATGACCTCACTCCAGATTCTGGGCTCTTGACCACTCTACACCACACTGCCTTTATAGTTCATTTGATTGATTGGAAAATTTTATATTGCATCTATCCATTTATGTACACTATCCTATTATCCTTTTCTATAATAATAGCTTTTATTAAAGTCATAATAATAGTTGCCAACTAATGGTCACTGAGCATGTACAGATGCCAGTCAAGAAGTTAAGAGCTTTCCGCTAAGGAATCACATCCACCCTAAAGGGAAATGCCATCATCAGCTCCATGCTGCACCCCTGAAGCACCCTTCAGTCCCATGGACACTTGTCTCTTTCTTTGTGCTTTCTGCATGCAGTCTTTGCGCCTACAGCTCCCCTAAGCAGGTGCACTTTTCTCACACCTCTACAGGGCTAGTTGTTTTCACATCCTAGTGCTCTGCTCGCTCCCTCTTCCTCCAAGAGTCCTTCCCTGAATTCCTGACATCCAACACTCATTCTTTGTCTATCACTCTGGTTAATGGTCTTTTTAGCACTATGCCGACTATCGGAAAAAAGTTACGGGCTAGGGATGTAACTCAGTGGTACAGCCTTAGGTTGATCCCCTGCACTGAAAAAAAGAACTACTTTATTTGAATGTTTATCTACTGTTTGTCTTTCCCCATAAATACAGAAAGACTGGTCTAGTTTGTTCACCTCTGGATTCCCAGTACCTGTCTACAGCCATACCACCCTGAACGCACCCGATCTCATCGGGATTCCCAGTACCTAAAACACCCCTGGCCAATGGTGGGCCCTTGATAAACACTAGTTGGATAAGTGAATTGTTTGATGTCCCCACAGAGCCTTCCACAATTCACATTAGCTACTGACCAGTACAATTTCTCTCATATAAACCCCACTATCTGCTCTTTACTTATTTTCTGAGCTTTGCAGTGTACCAGGCCCCTTGCTGAGTACTTTAGGATTTCTTTGTGCTCCACCATGAGGCACAGAATATTGCCTTTATCATTCCCATTTGTCAGATAAGGAAATTGGATCTCCAAGAGGTTACACAGCTTGCCCAAGACCACCCAGAAACAGGGTAAGACCTCGCCCTGCTCTGTCTGCCTCCACGAGCCCATAATAGTAATCCTTCATGTTCCTTGCCTCAGGTAGAGTCCTCTTGGTATCACTCCTCTCTTCACCCATGTATCACCCTAAAATGTGCCCAGCCTCAGTTCTCCCCTCTGAGCCCCATCATCTGTTCCCCTGCCCCTCTACACTGGCTCTCTCTCCAGTGCATCTCTGGATTCCCCTCCACCATTCTTCTCCCTGCTCGGTGCCACAGCGGTCTACCTATAGGGTCAGCCACTTGTGCCCTTCTCTGTGCTCCTGGAGGCCTGGGCCGATGGCATGTGCCAGCAGCAGATCATAGAAGAGGAAGAGAGAAATGAGGTACTTGTTCCCAGCCCCTCCTCCCTGGGTCACTGTGGGCTACTGTTGCAGGCCTCTCCACACAGCTGCCTCTGCGGGGCCAGTGACCTTCCTGCTCCCCTTGATCTAGCCCTCAGGTTGAGCACTATTGTATGTTTCCAGCCCTTGTTTTGTAATAGTCCTGTTATTAAACACTCGTGTTTACTTCATTTGAATCTGCTGCTTTCTGCTGGCACTCTGACCTCTAACATGCTAATGCCACCTGGCCTCTCGCCTACCTCCCATCCCCCACTACTGCCACTGCCCCTTCCCTGCCCACTGCCCACTCAAGCCCCCTCCACCTAGCCCTCTGGCACTGCCTGGGGTTGATGTTGCCCTCAGAGATCTATAAATAAATGTTGATTCTCTGGCTTGAATGTTTGCCTTGGCAGCCTCTACTCTTTGCCTAGGCTCACCAGCCCCCTTGCTGATGCTGACCAAGTACAGGGGGAGAGCAGTGTCCCACAGGAGCCTTGCAAGGACCACACCAACCTGTCTTCCCAAGACTAGAATGAAAGCAGAGGGTCCAACACAGCCCCCTTATGCTGGGATTCAGCTCCTCCTGTGCAGGGTGCTGGCGGACCCCACAAACAGTACAATGGTAGCTCAAACCATGCCAATGCCACACTTCAGTAATCATAGTACTGTTTGTGAGCGACAACTATGTGGCAGTACATCCCGGGCTACATTTGCATACATTTCCTCAGATATTAACAAATGAGGAGCTGGGGATTTAGCTCAGTGGTTAGAGTGCTTGCCTAGCAAGCACAAGGCCCTGAGTTCGATCCCCAGCACCAAAAAAAAAAGAGAGAGAGAAAACTGAGGCTCAGAGAGGTAAAGGAACATAACCAAAGCCACAAAGCAACTGAGCGGCAGAACTGGGATTAGAACCCAGGTCAGCCAAAGGGACAGACCTTCATTTCTCACCAGTGCGCCCCACCTGACAGCCAATCCCTTCATGCTGCAGGTGGGCTGCAAACTCAAACCTGCCCAGGCAGGCAGCTCAGAGATGCTGCCACCCATGACTCAGAAGTCAGGTGGGGATGGCATGGAGGTTAGGGAAAAGAGGTGACTGGAGAGTCACAAGGTCCACGGGTCATGGCGCTGTCCGAGTGCAGTGAGTGCTAACCAGCTGGCACACCGCACCACTCCTTCCTGCCCAGCCAGCCACGGGTACAAGCTCGTCCTCCAGCACACACCAGCATTTCAACAAAACCCATCTGCAGGCATGGACCCATCGTGTCACTCCCAGGACAATCACAAGGAAACTCTGAAGGGAGGGCGAAGGACAGAGTGGCATCAAAAGAGAGCAGACTTCCTGCACTAGAACCGGAAGCCAGCTCCACTTCCCCAAACCCTCACCATGGCCACAGTTATCTTCTCAGTTAGCACTGCCCCAGGACCAAAGGCATGTGCTTTCACTTTTTCAGAAAGCAGTGGCAAAAACAAGACACGTCTAGTGTCAGGAGTGACCCTTGCAGGCACACACACACATACACACACACACCCCGCAGCAAGGCCACCACACGGCCCGGAATAGTCCATTCTTAGGCCCTAACTCATGTAGGCTCCTGGACAACAGCTTAGCATGACCTCATGATCCTGGCCCACATGACTTCTGGCCGGCACTCATGACCCAGGGTGACCTAGCACCCTAGGATGAGCAGCAGCAATACCTACTCCTATGAACCATTCCACTCGCCCAGTGTAGCCCTGGCTGCTGTGTCCTGACAGACACAGCCAAATCCACAAAGGCTACTTCCGGGGACCCTCTGTGAGATGCAGCCCTGAACCTCAAACTCCCCAACCCCTCCAAATCTTAGGTCACCAATGTGTCTTCTGTAGGTGAGCAGCTTCCATCGCATTGTATAGATTGTGGGGAGAAAAAACAGAGAATGTCCCTTAGAATGAAAAAAAACAAAATACTGCTGAAACCCAGAAGTAGGTGTCAGCATAGAGTCTCTGTGCTACTAAAATTTGAACACTTGCACTCCAATCAAAAACATTTTCCCTCCCTTTAAACACCAAAAATGTAATCCTCCTCCACCCCAAATATAGAACGGCAAATGTGATTAGATCCAATTAATTTATAGAGAAACCAAGAACAAAAGGAGGAAAAAATCAATAGAATCGCCCTGCTCTGACCACTGCTGCAAATGAAGTCATAACTTGAGGGCAATTTCGGGAGGAAGGAAAGCAAAAGTGTCACACAGAGGCTGCAAGGCAATTTAATAAGGCAGCATCATTCCATATGGACTGGCTGGGTGAAGAAGATCACTAAAGCTGACAAGACACTCCTGGGGACAGAGGGACACAGGGAGGGAAGAGACGGCCGAGGTCACTTGCTTCCTATTCATCATATGGCATGAGGCTCATCGGTGGTAAATTCTCATCTCCCTCGCAAAAGCAAAGCTGCCAGTGTGTTAAGGACACTGGTGATTTTCAGGCAGGCAAAGGCCATATGGGCTCCCCCTGCAGCTTCACACTAATTTTATCTCCATCCTCACACTCTCCCCCATCTCTCTTCCATATCCAGGGAGGAAGAAAGGAAATGAACAGGCCTACACCCAACATTTGTCCTAGATCACCAGCTGGGCCCTTGAGAGCATCCAAAGGTGGGACAAGAGAAGCCCCACCGGAAAGGGAGTGGAGCTATCACCACCACCTCACCCACCCTTCACTCTTGTTGCCTGAAGACCACTGCATGGAGGACACTGACAAATTCAGCAAGAATTGAGTTGGACCTGCCCATGAGTTCAGATGTGGGGGCCAAGTAACACAGCCAGGACCTGCAGCTTCTCACACCACAGGCATGAGTGCCTCACCATCTGGGTGGCTTCTCCCCAGCCCACTTTGCTGCCTCTAGACTCTAGTCATTCATTCATGTAACCACTGAACATTGGAGGTGGGCCTAAGCCATGCCACTCAGCCCCTGTGAAGGCCAGGGCACTGGTGCTGGGAAACCAGGTTTGAGCCGTGGATCCTTGTGTATTTACTGTCTGACCTGCTGACCTCTTGGAGTCTACTTGGCTCACCTGTGCAAAGGGAAAGATCATGGCACCCTCTTCCTAAGCTATCTAACAAGAACAAATGTGATAGCCTCACCGTGAATGATCACAAATATTAGCTCTGGTACTGTGATGTGGAGTCCTCCCTTCCACTCTCTGTCACCACCCATGGCAGAAAACAGCAGCTTGTGAGTTATTTCCCAGCCAGTACTGTCTGCTTCTGGGGCCTCTCTGTCTACACAGGTGAGCAGGGGCAGAATATATTAAAAATAAAAGAGCTCTATGCCTTTGGTTCAGATTGTCCCTCCTCAGGTCAACAGCTCAGCTCCCTTGCTGTTAGAGTCAAAAGTCAGAAGCACACCCCTGACTGTGTGGATGACTCAATGCAAAATCATCCCTTCCAAGAGAAGCCTGACTCATGGCACAGATCCTCCCAGAAGTGGGTCAAGGACATCCATCATCTTTGTTCAAAGGGCACTGGGTCACAAAGGAGGAGGAAACTTCATAAATAGAAACATTGGAATATTCAACAGTACATGTGGAAAGGTGGTATATTGGGTTCCTACGGCTACTATAACAAATTGCCACAAATTTAGAGGCTTCAGACCATACAGATTTATTATATTACAGTTCCGGAGATCAGATCCCAAAATGAGTCTTACAGGGCCAAAGTCAAGGTTTTAGCAAGGCTGCACTTCTTCTGAAGTTCTAAGAGGAAACCCACTCCTTTGCCTGTTCCAGATTCCAGAGATTGTTTGCATTTCTGAGCTGTGACCCCTACATCCACGTATCACTTCAGCCTCTGCTTCCATCGCCATGTGGCCTGCTCTGACCTTCCTGCCTCTCCTTTATAAGGACCATTCTGATGACCTCGAGCCACCCACCTAACCCAGGACCATCTCCCCGTGTCAAAGTCCTTGACTTAGTCACATCTGCAAAGTCCCTTTTACCACATAAGATATTTATGGTCCCAAGGATTAGGATACGAGCATCTTGGGGAGCTCCTACAAAATATGCTGGAATTCTGTCAAAGCGATGGTGAGAAAGTACAGAAAACATGATTCTTCTCTAAGCTCAAGAATATTGAAGAACCCTACTTTATGACAAAAACTGAAAGTATAAAGCGTCAAAGAGCATGGACTTTGGAGCCACCCAACTCTTAGTTCAGATCTCAGCCCCACCACTTAGTACCTGTGCAAGCTTCCATTTATCTAACTAGAAGGACCAACTTTCCAGGGTTGGTTCACGTGGCATAACAAATATGGAACAAAATGCACACAGAATTCTTCACTCTATACTCGGCACACAGTAAACACACAGCACAAAGCAACTAACGAACTGCCCACCGGCCCTGTCATTCTGCTACTTTGGTTCTGTCAGGCCCAGTCTCTAAACCAGCCTGCTTGTCATGAACCACTTGACTGTCAGCAAATACACCAGGCCCTGTCAAGCCCAGGAACCAGACTGACACTTCCATGCTGAGGTCTGAGGGTCCCCAGCAGAGATGCCCAAAGATTTAGCGATAGGATCCGAGTGATATGATCTTTGTCAGAACATCTAAAAATGGGGATCTCTGTTCAGCTTGTGTAGAAAGAAGAGAAAGCCAGGCCCAAGCACTCTTCTCTTCCACTAACTCACACTCTATTCCTCTGTGTGTCTTTCTCCTACAAACAGTTGCTCATTACTTTTAATTGCATTGTGATAAATTTGGGCTACTGGTACAGTCAATAATTTCCATCACGAATCTTTCTGCCTTCCCATTTTGTCAGCAGGCAAACAGGCAGAGAGCACAGGAACAAGAATTTTATGTCACTACAACATCATCACGAGTCATCTGAGTCCATCATCAAAGTATCTCAGGTGAGGGTGGAATTAGACTCTCAGATCTTCTGCTAATTAATTGGGTGACTTTAAAAAATTACAGAACTTATCTGAACATCTAGTTTCTCATCTGTAAAAGGAGACAGGAAAAAACAGCCTCTCATGAATATAGCATAGGTCCAATATCACATAAAACTTGGAGCATGTTAGATTTCTAGAACACGTACTATGGCTCAGATACTATACTGAGTGCTATGTATGGATTAATTCACTTAATCCTAACATTCCATTAGGTACATACTGTTTATTATTCCCATTTTCCTAAAAAGTGGGCCTCTTGAGGACAAGGATATTTTTTGCATCTTCAGTCACTAAATCAATTACCCTGTGATTGGTCTAGAAAAAAGGATGTCTGTATCGGTTGTGGATAAAGAGAATTTAGAGGTCAGTAGAGACTTTATGAAGGTATAAGCTGCAAGATAGGTAGATTTGGAGAAAAGAAAGGTGAGAGACAGGTCTCCCTGGCAGGGAAAGGTGGGGCATGGAGGAAGGTCAGATAAGCAAGCCCTGGAGGGATAGAGGCTTCAGTAGGAATGTAGCTAGGAGACTCAGTAACTGCCTTCCTGCAGTAGGAGAGTCTACTAGGACATTCTTACTGACCTGCTTTGGTCAATAGTCTAGAAAGGAAGTTAGACCGCACCAATCCCAATCCCAGGCCACAAGAGGCCTCAGAGCTTCCACCCTACCCTCCCAGTCCCTGCCTACTTGCTTACCCTGTGAACAAGCATGTGCCAACCGGCTAGAGAATTGAGCAGAGACACAGCAGAGCCAAACTGTCCTGGCTGAAGCTGTTCCAGAACAACCAGCCCACAACCTGCCCAGCAGCTGACTGCAGACACCTAAATGACCCCAGCCAAGATCAGAAGAACTACCCCACTGAGCCCAGATCCGATTGCTAACCCATAGAATGGTGAGCAAAATAAACAGCTGCTGTGTGAAGCCACTATTCTTAGGGTATTTGGTAAGCAGTGAAACTAATAGATACAAGCAGGAATCGTGTCGCTTTCATCTGTATACCCTCAGTGGGCAATAAAAGGCCTCGCATGTAACAGTTACACAATAAATGTGTCAGCGGTAAAGTATGGAATCAATGAGTCAATAAAACTGAATTAATGAACAGCATACACTAGAAAGCTGAATTACGTAAGATCTTCCAGTTCTATCGAGATACTTTGATTTAGGGAAAATTTTCAGATTGGGCTACCAGATACCTAACTTAAAGTCCACTTTCTTTGTTCTTCCCAGTCAACACTCTTTTTCATCAAGTTTCAAGTGAAAACGAAAATTTTACACAAATCCGTAATAATGTAAGTTGCAGTGATTAGACTTGCTGGTTAGAGATCTGGATTCAAGAATCAAATCTCCCAATAACTGAGAAATCTTGCTGTTCTCTTAATTACCATTTTTACATCTGTAAAATAGATATTAAAAGAAAATTACCCTTCTCTCTCTCAACCTTACTGGGTTGTTATAGAAATAAGATCGAGTGTGAAACAAGCGTGTGAACAATGGTGAGCAAAATAAACAGCTAACCTGGGCTAACCTGCCGGAGAATGCACCAGTTCTTCAGCGCTTTCCACCACCAATAATTCTGCTTTCTGTATAAGCAGAGTTTTTTATTTTGATGACTTCATATAGCTTACAAGTTCCATTTTTCCCTTTTGCTATCTTCTTTTTAATACTCTGCATTCTGGTAGCCATGTTTTCAATAATAACAAAAACAATCAAAGATAAGAAAGAGCTGAAAAGATCTTTACTAGCAACAAAAACTGTCACTCAATCTGAAGACAGCTGGTATTTCTGACATGGAGGATTACATGTAACTAAGGTCAGACCTGATACCTGCACGATTTATTCTCTGACACCAGAGTTCCCAGGGAGAGCTCTAGGTCTCCACTGGGCTGTACCAGGGGCTGCCAGCTGCTGCTGATGCAGCCTGGTCCCTCTCCTCTTCCAGCAGCTTCTACTGGGGTTGGGAATTCAGAGGCATCATATTCCAATATGGTTTGACTATGGCCTCAGTTCCTGCCTTGGGCAAGTCATGGGGTCAGTAAAGCCGAATTCTGAGCCCAGGTCTGGCACTGGTGAAAGAGAGTCCTTCATTTTGGCCAATCCTCCCACAGTGGCAGAACAGGTGAGGAGTTCACAGAGTACTCCAAGCATGTCAGGACCCTCTCGGGTAACTACCCTTCCCCAAACCCCTAAGCCCTGAGAAAGTCATGGTTTAGGAGTAACCAGCAGGTGTCAGACCCAAGTGTCCGTGTGAGTCAGGGTCAGGCAGCCTGGGCCCATGAAGCACTATGCTCTCTCACCCTGTGGATGCTGGGGCTGAGCAGAAGATATCAGCAATAGCTACTACTCAGACTGGAGCAGGGTGAATAGGGGTGAAAAGCTGGGCAGCCCTGGCCTTGCTTAGAATTCTGAGACTTGCCTCGCAGTGCAAGTCTAAGAGCACAGTCCTCCCACCAACCCATCCTCCCCGTGGCCCATATGGGTTGTCTGCCTGCCCAGTTGCATCCCACGCACTTCAAGTAACAATACCCCCGTCCTCCCCTGAAGAATAGCTCTCCCTCATCATCAGGCATGCAAAATCAACCACACCTCTCTCTACCCTATGATTTCAGAGACAGGTTATGAGCAGCCCAGGCCAATAAGAAAACCACCTCCCCAGGTCTGAGTGATCAGCTCAAGGGTGAACATGTGGTCCTGGGCAGGCACATTAGAGTCAGTTCTGGAACCACTGGGGGAAAGCAGTGCTTTCTGTTGGTATGGAAAAGTGCCACATAATGTATAATATACAATACACAGTATATAATATAAATATGATGTAATTTATAATATAATACATAATTTATACCCACGCCTGCGGGGAGGCACCCATGAAGCAGGCATCTTTGCAAAGGAGGTTAATGTAAATGAAAGCAGAGATGAAAGATGAAGCAAGATGGAATGTCAAGGTGACCTTGTTGAGCCCCTAGACCTGGACAAGAGTAGGGCAGATGTACTCAAGAGCTTTTAATTACATGAGCTCATACAGTCTCCAAGTGATGAAGCAGTGTGAGTTTCTCGCCTGTGCAACTTTATCCCACAGTTTGGTTTTAGCAATAGACTCTGTATAGGCCAAGAAAGAGCCCAGGGGCTCCATCTAAATGCCTCTAAGCTTCTTGAACACAAACACTTCTGAAATAAAGATGTTCCTTTTGGCTGTCAGGTGGCACATACCAAAGATGAGAGGAAATCTGAGCTAGGGAACACTGTAGATGGCTGGATGGATAAATAGATAAATTAATGGGTGAATGAATTAATTAATTGATGGTGGGGGAATGGATAGGTGGAAAGGCAAGTGGTTATGTATTTGCAAATTGAGCCACTGCACAAAAAGGCATTAAGCAGTTAAAGAACTAAAACCTCAAGCTGCTGCAGTCGAAGGATCACTAGGCAATATGGGAAAGGAGATAACCATAGACTTACTCCAAAATAATGGGGGTCCTTTTGGTCTTCAGAATAATGGGGAATGATTCTCATATCAGGAAGGAGGAGAGAAACTACTCACTCTGGAGCGTCTCTCCTCCTTCCCAAAGCAAGGTAGTTAGCACAAACTCACCAAAAATACAACACAAGAAGAAACCACCTCTAGCATCCACAGGCAGCTATATCAAATGAACAGCAAGGCATAGAAAACTCTCCCTTTCTCTCTCTCTCTCCTCCATTCTCAGCAACTACTCAGATCTGGGCAGCAGCCACGGAAGTTGGAAAAGTTACAGAAGATGCAGGTGCTGGACTTGGAGTACTTGCAGAGAAATAGCACAAATTTATCTAAGAGGCTCTATTGGCAAAACAAGGAAGCAAAGAGTCTGAGGTGGCTGGTAAGGAACACTGTGTGGCTCAGAGAACTGGGGAAAAGAAAAAAGCTAGTGACAACAGACAACAAGGTCAGTGCTGAGGTGAGGCCTGTACTGCAGCTGCCTGGCTGAAGGCATCACCTCCACCTCAAGGAGGTGACTGATCACTCAGGCAGAACTACACTGCAAGCCATTCATTGAAGTTAGATCTGCTCACAGACCAGGCAGTTGCCTAGAAAACTACATATCATTCACTCTACTATGAACCCCATTCCTCCTTTTGTTATCCCAAAGTCCTGAGCAAAAGAATCCTTTCAGGGACTGCCAAGGAGACATACCAGAGCCAGGTGATTCAATTGTCTCTTTGCTCAGGTCATGGTATTCAGGGGAGACAGATCAGGGAAGCAGCCTTACACCAAGTGGCACCTGGACATGGCCCATCATGCCTGAGAACACTGTCCTGGACACAAGGACAGAAGACAAATCGGCATCTCATGTTTCTGCACAGCCAGAGACCCAAGTCGTAGGACAAAGAAAATAAAGTTGCACATACAAATTTCCCAAGGATATCAAAGCAGGGTAGCTGTCAGGAGTAAGGAGTACAGTCGTCCCCAGTATCCACGGGGGATTGGTCCCAGGACTCTGTCCAGACCAAATTTTCAGATGTTCCAGTCCATTATATAAAAGAGCATAGTATTTGCATAGACTCTGTACACATCCTCCCATACATTTAAATCATCTCCAGATCACTTATAGTACCTAATATAATGAAAAGCCTGTGTAAATAGCTGTTACACTGTATTGTTTAGGGAATAATGACAAGGAAAAAATACATATACATGTTTAGTACAGATGCAACTGTTTTTGTTCAAAATATCTTCCGTCCACAATTGGTTGAATCCACGTCTATAGAACCCGCAAATACAGAGGGCCAACCGTACTAGTGCCTTAGGTGACTGTCCTTCAGGCTTGATGCCACCCCTGCAAAATATCCACCTTCAGGATTACTCAACTCAGAACCAAGGATACATGAGCACAGGACAAGCCACAGAAATAAATTCCTCCTGAGTAGCAAAGACAGTGTCTCCAACAAATGGCAGCATGTGAATGCCAGCACACGAATGCCAATAGAAGGACAGCTGGGTATGCAGGGCTGTGACTGTCCACAGGACACCACAGAACAGATGGGATCTGTGGTCTCTGCCCTCAATATGCTTGTATTTGAGAGAGGTTAACAAGACTAATGAGTCAGCCACAGTAAACTGTAGACAACCTGAGAGACAGGGCACAAGAGCTCATTGAGGCCTTGCAGCCCATTACTATGTTTCCTGGGCTTAGTTTCCTCATCCATAAAGTGAGACAACTCACAGCTCCCTAAGTTTTGTCAGACCCTGAATCTCAGACTAGCTGACCTCCAGAGCCCTGGGCAGCACTCACACCTGGTGCTTTTGAGAGTCACATGGATACCAATGCTCTGAATTAGCTTCTGGAGCGGAAGCAAAGATGCTGAGCCCCCACACTCTCACATCAACAGGCATCTCCAACACACCCCCAAGCTGCCCTAGGCCTGAAGCAATCTGATTGTCCCTGAGTACATGGATTTTCTGCCCTGGGTATTTGTTTTAACTTACTGAGAGGAAAGAATTAGGATACTTTTTAAAATATATACAAAGGGAATGCATTTGTTTATTTTACAGGATGTAGTTCAGATACCGACTAGGTGAGAAGCAGAGCTAAAGTCCATTGGTTCATGCCCATGCCAATTCCTCCAAAGACCACAAATGGCAGAGATCTTTGATCGTCCATCTTCTAGTCCATCTCAGTTGTACACCCTGATTAGGGGGAATTCTCTGTTCAGCTTTCAGGACCTCAACATCCAATAATCACATCCTGCCATTATCACCCCTATGGGGTGCAGAGTCATTGCCCCACTGCTCACCTCTCCACCCACACATGCATTCTAAGGCTGACAGACAAAATACAGGACTCCCAGTAAAATGTGAACAATCATTTTTAGGATAGCATTTGCCTCTCCAGGCAGAACAGGAAGCAGGCCCCTCCCAAGCATAGAAAAGGAGTCCTTTCCTTCCAAGCCTCAGCTGAGTAGCCTTTGTGTCCCTCGGCTTCAGTGAAGTCTGCCACCACCTCCGTCACAGGGTGAGGCATGAAGGCCACAGCTTCTGAGGCTGATGGTAACACAGGTGGTCATCTCGTTTAGAACCCTGTGGTGCTGGGTCCAAAAAGGCACTACAGCTGAGTCAAACCCAGTTCTAAGTACGATGACCAACCCCAACGCAGGAAGGTCTGGAGAGGAGGGGGAAATGAAAGACAAGTATCACCATAAAAACCTCCAAGGGAGCTCTCAGTCTAAGGGATCTCACTACAATAAAGAAAAAACAATGTCTCCTGGTGACCACGCACACAGGCCACAAAGATCTAGTTCTGATTTCCAGCTACAAGAGGTAAGCTGAGCCTTGTCTCCGAGTCCTGGACTCCATAGGGCCAGGTGGACATAAGCCTGTAAATCTTGCACCTACCAGTGTGAGCAACTGAAGTGGAAGATCCACAAGGTCAGGATTGGAGAACTCTATTTTCTCATCAATATATGTTTACCATCTAATCCAGGAACCAGCCTCCTCGTGAGCACTTGGTGAGCTTATGATGAATAAATGAATGAATGAATGAGTGCCTACGTTATCCAATATGTTCCAGAAAGTGTCATGAGCTTTGTAGAAAAACTCAAATGAGAAATACAACATGTCCAGTGAAAGGGGTTGACCTGGATGACCTGTGAGGCCATCTACAATCCATGAGCCCTGAGCCTGTCATAGCAGGCAAATAACTTCACTGAAAGAATCTTAAACACTTCCTTCAATGCCCTAGCTCAGCATCTAAGGTTGAAGTCACCATGCCCAGCACTCAGTAGTAACACCAGAAGGGAAAGGTGCAGAGAAGTCAAAAATGGGAACCTAGGACAATGAGGGACAAGTGACTGGGGAACTAGGACATGAGTGGATAGGGAGCCAAAGAAGAGAATAAGAAAAATAATTCAAGATGTAGTATGGCTGTCCAGGCACAGACACCACACAAACACAGGCAAAGATTCCCCTTTCCAGATCCTCACTCCACACCACACCCCACCCCCGCCCCGTCCCATCATTCTGTGACAGTGCCTCTTTGTGGAACAGAACAATAGGTACATTATGCCAACCTATAATTACCCTAGGAGAAGCGATAGCGAAGTCAAGGCAGTAGCAAACGTCAGAATACTGGAGACCATCCCACGAGAAGCAAACAACAACAAAAACAACAACAAGCTACAAAATCTCTAATTTAAATAAAAACTGAAAACTGCCCAAGCCAGTCCTCTTTCACATTAATAGAAAGGTGGGATTTTTTTTTTCTATGCACATGATTATTTAAGCACAAGACCTTCTTTCATTGGAATTGATAGAGTATTGGGAGAGGGAGTTAGGAGGTTATGGGTTTTTTTTCCAGTAAGGAAGCAAAAAATAGGGGACAAAGCAATGGACATGGCTAGGGTACAGCACATTGGAAACCCTCAAACATAGTTGAATTCGATTCTCCTAGGAGGATCCTTCCCTTGAATCAAGGGATTCTTTTTCACTACTTCAGCAAAATGAGTTTCCAGGGACTATGCTATAAAATGTGCAGGACTCTGAGTGGTGTCATGGTTTTCCTCCACAGTGTCACGGAATCCGAATATCTGAGTTCTCTTACTGACACCACTAACTAGCTACCTCCTTGCTGGACTCCATAGCTGTATGTGCCATATCTTCCACATTCAAGGCATCTAACTAGCAACTGAGGGAAAGAACAAAGCAGCAGCCACTTCCCTCTGTGAGTCTGTTTTCTCGTAGGCAAAATGAGGTTGTCCCAACAGCCCTGGAGACACACACTTGCTCCTAATTTCCAGGCACAGCGCTGGCCTCACCTGGGACCTGCCTTCACAGTCATGGCAGAGAACTGGGAAAACTTGCTGCTTCTAGCTCTAACCGGAAGCTGCACTCCCAGGCAGGTTTGGGAAGCAGAAGCAGCAAGCCGGTTGCGCATAGTGTGCTTTTTGCATGGTCTGGCAATGGCAAACGTGTGAAAACAGGATTGTGTTTTCCAACACATCTCTGGTTTCTAAAGAAAAGAGCTTTCTTCCCTCAAAAGGGGACCCCCTTCTCTTAAACCACGATCCCCTGGGTTCTGCCTCTTATGGAAGCCCTCAGACCTCTTCCTTCCCTCTCACACCCCTTCTGCCTCCCCGCTCCTTGTCTTACTCCCTTTCGCCCTCTCTGCACACTAACACGGGGGCTTCTTGACACTTCCTTTAAGTCCTCGAAGGGCCTATCCAGTGCTGATCCAACCTCACTCCTCACATGTACTACTGAAAATTTAAATATCTGAGTCTCCTATCTGCCCAGTCCCAGACTTAGCTCTTTATCATTCTTCCTAAGAAGCCACTTTCTCATTGTTACTATTTTCTCCTTTTTGCCAAATTTAAGGGCCGCATCTGTGTGGTTTTATCTTCCCCACACAATCGTGGAGCCTCTGCAAATCTTGACTCCACTTGTGCATGTAGTTCCCTCCAGGAAAGTCCTCTGAGCTGGTGCTGGCTGGTTGAGATAAGGCAATAAGAAAAACCTGTCCCTGTCCCGCTAGTGTCTCCACACCCATTACTGTGGTTCCAACTTTCATCTCAAATCAGCAAAGGGCTTTGAAGGACTCATAGCAACTCCACACTCATTACCTCTTGTAATAACAAAACTCAGTACTGCAAACTTTGGCAAAACACTCCACATTGTAATAGTGTTTTGTTTTGTTTTCCACTGAGAAAGAAAAGAACCTCTTCTTGGAATTGATACCATTCTGGAAGTGTGGAAGACCTCTATTGGGAACGCAAATCTAAACAAATTTGTGTCACTTAGTCATTCTGCAGTTGCCTTACTTACTAACTGGAGTCCTTGGGCAAACTCCTTAAAATATTTGTTCCTGTTTTTCCACCCATAAAATAAGGATTGAAACATTTGTCTCTTAGGATTATTGTGCTGATTCGACAAATTAGCACTAGGGAATGTGCCTGGTGCTGTGTTTATTATGTAACAGAGGGGCAATGCTTATTTTGTTGTTGTTGTTGTTGTTGTTGGCAGGTTAAAAGCAGCACATGAAAAACAAAAACAGAGGACCAGGAAGAGGAGAAGGATGAGAAGAGAGAAAAAAAAAAAAAAAAAAAAAGGAGGGAGGGTGGCATCAACTCCAGCACAACTTCGACCCCTGCTTTGATTTGGCTAGTTTGGACAGGAGGTTAACTAGCTTGGCTAGTTTGCCTTCTGACAACACCTAGGAAGCAAACCACTGAACTTACTGCATTTAAAAAATACCAAGTAATATGAGAAGTAAATGTCTGTCACTCCTTTGCTGAGGGCACCCTTACTCTGACCCCAGGGATGGTTGAAAAGATAAGCTCAGAGAAGGGGAAAGGGATTCGTGAGAGTTAAGAAAAAGGGAAAGGTCAGGGATGGAGTGAGGAGAAGCAAGAAAGAGGAGGATCAAAGACAGATTCACAGTCTAGAAGGGCTCTAGAAGGGGAAGAGTCAGAGTTGAGGGCAGCAAAAATGAGGTGAAATTTAGGACTATCTGATTGGTGGTCAACTAAGATTTTTAATTTTTCTCCACCACCCTGCACTACAGCATCAAAACATCCTGCTTTGTGGAAAAAATGAAGAGTGTGGGGGAGAGAGAAAGAAGAAAGAGTAACTATTTTAAAACAAGACATTTTGAACTTGGATAGTGGAGGCACAGTGTTGACCGAGCCTCACCAGTCTTTGTTGCAGACTTGTAATTGGGGCTCACAGTGGGATCTTCAAGAAGGTTCTGGAAAACAGGTCATCGCACAGGGCATGAAATGCCTGGTAGACTTGGCACTCCAAGGATAGGAGTTTTCCAAGTTAAAATTTTAATAGTGTGTGAGAATACGTCATCATTTACTCTTAGGATGAAGTAGTATTCAGAATATCAGCCTAAAAACCCCAGCCAGTGTTTTCAGGGATGCTGCCTACTTTGGGAGAGAGGAAAAAACAGTTTGTCAAGAACATGGACCCAGGTCTGAACAGCTACTTCTCCCAGGAAACTAGGCAGAGGTCTCTGGGCACAGAAGGATGTCCACTTTCAGAATCCATGGCTTAGATGTGGGCACGCTAGGGTGTCCAGAGACAGCTACTGACTTAAGCTCTAGTTCCAAACATGCCACCTACCTGGGAGGCAGCCTTGTGTTTTGTTTGAATATGGTCTATCCCCTCTGAAACTCAGATCGGAGTTTAATCATCATTGTAAAGTAAAAAGAGGGTGGAAATATGATACAATGTTGGTATTAACCGCAGGGTCTTTGGGACGTGATTACAATTAGATAAGGTTGTCAGTCGGGAGCCACATGAATGAATATGGTGTCTCTCTAAGCGAAGGAAGAAAGACCAGAGGATACATGAACACATTCCCTATCTCGGGCATGTGATGCCCTGCACCATCTTGTAACTCTGCCAGGGAGAAGGCACCACCAGAGACAGCCCCTCGACTTTGGACCAGAACCATAAGCAAAAACAAACCTCATTTCTTTATAATATCCAGCCTGTGGCATTGTGATATTAGTGACAGAAAACAGACTAACACACTCAAGCAAGTAATTTCGCCTCCCTGTGCCTCTATGTGCTCATCCGGTTCTGCTAGACAATGTTAACCTGGTGATGCCTTTCAGCACTAAGATCAGTTCAGTCAAGAGCTGTTCACTGAGCACCTATTCTAGACACCAAGGCTATAGCAAGTTCCTGCATCCACCAGGCTGATTTTCTAGCTCCAGGGACCTGATTCATAAGCCTTGCATGGTATGTGTGTGTATCTCAGAAAAGGAGATGGGGCGTGGCTTTGCAGGGTAGAATGTAAAGCTCATGAGTGAGCAAGTCATCACTGCCCAGTCAGTAGAGATAACAACAGTACTTGTTTCTTGGGATTAATTTTTTTTCATTCATTCATTTACTTTTAGTTGCTGGAATGCACTAGGCTTTATAGAGGTGTTGTTTGTTCGGTTTTTGGTGTGGGTTGTTTCATTTTGTTTTCTAAGCAACCTTTGCAGGGGGTGCTGGGGATCGAACTCAGGGCCTTGCACTTGCTAGGCAGGCGCTCCAGCACTGAGCTAAATTCCCAGCCCCTCACTTTGTTCTCTAACAAGAGGGTTCAAAGTGGAGCCACAGGAACCGAAGAACATGAAGAAGCTGAGGAAGGCAGAATGAGGACAGGACCACAAAGCAGGAAAGGGGGTGTGGCACTCAGAGGCAGCCCTAGGGGAGGAACTGCTGCTTCTGGTGGGATCACACCAAGATCTCACTCTGGAATATTCACACTCATACAGTCAAAGGGACATTTCCACACCATAGTCACCCAGGTCTCAGGCCTGCCCCGCCCTGCCCTAGCCTGCTCCGGCCATCGCCTGCTGGCGCCAGGCCCGCTCCCTCCTGTAGGACCTTAGGGCAAGTAGAACAGGTGAAGGGTGAGGGCTTGAGGGAAAGGGCGAGAGGTTACAGACCAGCACAGCCACACAGGCCAAGCTGTCTCCCATGTGAACCCTGATGCTTGCCCGCTGCCTGAGCTCACAGGGCCACTACACCAAGAAGAAAGGGGGCCACAGGAGGCCTGGAGAGGGGGGCAGGTCATGAGTGCCCTTTGTTTCAGAACTCATCTGCGGCAAACAGCAGATCCTCAGCAGCCTGGGTGGAACAGGAGGAAAAGGTGACATTCAGAGGAAACTGTCCCCTGCTGTTGACCTAGATGGGCAATGGGCCTCAGGTTTTGGTGTGGAACCAGAGTCACTGGGGAGCCAGAGTGAAATCCAGATTCCTAGGCCCCACCCCATGCGCTCCTGCTTCAGGAGATCAGGGAGGAGTCACAGGAATCTGACTTCTGCACAGCTCTCCAGATAATTCTGATGCCAATGGGCCACTGCTCGCCTTTGAGGTACCCTGTGGATAGAAGAGTGGAACTGGAGGTTCTAGAAACAAGTGCGCAAGTCTCTCACTAGTTGTGTGGCTTTCATCAGCTTAAGTTTCTGTTTAAAACCTTAACTGTCTGTAAAATTAAGATAATGAAAAAGTACCTGCTTCTTAGGATTTTTGAGAAAATGAGAAAAAGGGCAGAATGCACTCAGCACTGTATCTGGTATCTAGTAAGAATTTGGTAGATATCCCTCTTATTATTCAGAGGTGACGTATAAATGTCTTTTTCCATATCCATCCCATGCTATAGTAAAGATGCAAGCTGAACCTTAAACACAGGGTAGGGCGCCAAGGAACCTCCATCCCTCCCAGACATACCCAGCTCTGTGGCCCAGCAACACAACTGCTCTGGATTGCCCAGCTCAGAATAGGCCTCCTGATGTGCCAGTGCCCAGGGAAAATGGGGACACACACAGATGGGGTTTCCTCTGTCCATGATATGCACTGGAAGGACACTGTGGTACAGGACAAAGCACATAGTGAAAGGAAGGGGTGGAGGATATGAACAATATTCAAGGTAGGAGTATTCTGTAGCAGAAACTGATCCCAAGCTTCAAGACTATGAAGGAAGGATTGGAGGAAAAGAAAGGCCAGGAAAGTAAGTGGGGAGAAAGTAAAAATGGGTACTACATTGGGGTCTAAAACACAAATGGAGTGATTCTGCTTTATAGCCGTTACTCAGAAAGGAAAAAATAAAACTGACTCTAAGAGATAAAGACCCTCCAAAAAAATCCAAGAATGGGAGTAAAAATGAAGTCCCTCACTCAACAAATACTTACATTAGTGTTTTCATCAAAAAAAAAAAAAAAGAAAGAAAGAAAGAAAAACAAAGTTCTTATTCCAGCCACAGGTGGTGCCCTGCCTTGGGCTTCCTAGTCTAGAGCTGACCCCCATGCTCAGAAGACCCTGTCCACCACTTCCAAAAATACAGTCATTGTGCATACATTTAGCAAAGATGAGGTCACATTGAAATAGATGAGCCCTAATCCAATAGCACCAATATCCTTACAAAAGGGGGGAATTTGGATACAGCGCCATGCACACAGGGAGATGCCAAGTGAAGGAGAAGGCAGAGATGGGTGGCGTTTCTACAAGCCCAGGAATGCCAGCCTGCCAGGAGCTGGGAGGGGGCATGGGACAGATTCTCCTCCCAGATCCCAGAAGGAACTCACCCTGCCAGCACCTTGATCGCGGACTCCCAGCCTCCAGACTGTAACAGATTGAATTTCTGTTGTTTAAATGACCCAGTCTGTGGCACTTTGTTACAGTCATCTTAACAACTAATGCACTCAGAGCCTGGCTATTGTTCATCACATCAATCACCAGTAGGGAAAACTGGTAACTTACAAAACCTCACTATATTTATTTTTCTATTCAATAAACCAGACATCGTGAAGAAATTCTTAAACAAGACATAGTCCCTGCCCTCCAGGAGCTCAGTGGTGTATAAATGTTTGTCACATTATGCTGCAGCAAACCCTTCCACATACACTGTCTCTTGGAGGACTGTCAGCCTTATATGGAGGTAGGAAGGGCAGGTCATGTCATTCCCAACCTGCGGGTGAGAACGCTGAGTTTTAGAGAGTTGACGACTTGCTCAGGACCCTCCAGCTGCATGCTGGCAGGGGCGGAGCTCAGGCTGTTTGGGGTAGCTGTTGCTTTCAGGCTGCCTTGCTGCCTCTGGGCAGCCTTAGGGCCTCTGCTTCCCCTGTGAGTAGAAGCTGCAGCACTGAGGCAACTGTGGAAAAAAGCCACTAGGATCCAAGATCCACTCCAAGTATGCTGCAGAGGGCCAGAAGGGAGGCCTGCCAGGTGGGCCTGCTAAACACGACACAGTCGTCACAGCTGAGTGAGGGACTGGCACAGCCTGCCGTCTGTCCCTTACCTCCTGCTGCTCCCACCACCACTCCTTGCCTTCTGCCCACTCCCACCCAGGTCCCACACCCCATGGATCTCACAGGCAGGGCAGGCTCCTAGTAACAGTGCTGCCCCATGTTGTCAAAATAACACAGAGCTGGAAAGAATTCCACAATGAAATCTATGCTCCTCTGCAGCCTCCCAAATGCCTGCCACTGTGGCAGCTAAACCCGCTAATGTGCTAAGCATTTTCTGGCAGGGCTGCGCAGCAGGGCTGGTATTTTGGGAGCTGGGAGGAGCTTGGAGGTGTCATCTCTAGCAAGTCTGGGAAGGAGGTGGAGGCAAGGAGAACCAACCCAGGGCGCTTCCCACAAAGTCACCAAGAGCCACCCAAGCTGCATTTGAGGATTCCTGAAGCACAGCTGGTGGACGGAGAGTAGCTCAGCCTGGTGGGCAGGCATCAGCGGGGCTGGGAGGCCTCACAGGCCGTGGCTGTGGGGCAGAGGGCACTGAAGAATGCAACTTGTAGCGGATACTTTTTCTGCTGACGCAGAGCAGTGTGTAATGCTGCCCGGGAGGCTGGGCTGCCAGGGCTTGGCCCTGCTCTGTTTGCCTGAGTCGGCAGGGGCAGGCCATGATGACCAAACAAAAGACAGGAAGCCAAAAGCCCAGAGGCAAGCAGGCAAGAGTCCCCTTCCCTGAGAGGGGTCCAAGGACAAGGGCACTAGTGAGGGGTCAGAGGGACTTAGAGGCCCAGGAATAGGGTGGAAGACAATGGGAACTTTCATCCAGGGTGTCCTCTGCTCTCCCAGAAATGCTCCGTGTCTTCCAATATGAGTGCCTCCATATTTTCACTTTTTGAAAATGGTTCAAACTATGAGACCAGGAAGGGGAGCAACCCCCAAACCCGAGATCACACAAGGTCCTGGTGTTTATTTGTCCCTGCTGGGCTCAACTCCATGCTTCTTAGAGAAATCAGAGGGCTTTGAAAGCGTGATGGGGGATGGGGGCGCGGATTAATGGCCAAAAGGTAGCACAGTTGAAGATTCCTTCTCAGGGCCATTTGGTGACAGGAAGTACAGTGAGTGACATGGTGATTCTTTTCCCTGCGCTACCCAGCGTGGTCATTCTGGGAACACATAAGCCGGTAAAACCCTGATAGGATTCAATCTGGAGGGAAAAAGTCCTAACTGATAGAAACTGCTGAGAGCTTGCAGCTTTTAAAGCCCTCTGCTGAAAGGATCTTTGGAAGCTTTGCAAACTCCTACCATGCAGCCGGCCAGCCACATCTTGGGCCATGGTGCTGAGAGCTCTTTGCATAAATCAGAACCAACCCACTCACAAATATCTAGTTCTGACTTTCCCCTGGCATCCATTCCTTTCTCGTCTAGCTACCTACCTTCCTCAAAATGAGGAAGCAACGGGAGGTGGTGTCATAGGGGCTGCATGGAGCCAGGGATCCAACCTGCAATCTCAGCTCTGCTACTTGCTAGCAGAATTTGCCCTTCTTGAATCTCATGTTTTAATCTGTAAAGATGGAAATAATGGAGCTGCTCTTGTAAAATTGGTGGGAGGGATAACTGTCATGGTGTATGCTGGATCCTGGGACACAAAGATGAGGGGCAGATCAGTGAGGGTTTAAGAATTTGAGTATACGGAGGCATACTTATATACAGCAGCCCGTAATGAGTTTAGCAGAATTCCTCTAACTCAGTACATCAGTTGCTTCTCAGCCCATCCAGCTTCCCCCAACTCCACTAGTTGGTAATCTCTCAGCTGGAAGACCCTTGCTCAAAAGCAGGACCATTTCGCTTTACAACTCGAGGTTGATACCACCCAGGCCCTATTCTCTGTGTCCTAGAAGGAGGACCATTCACTTGACGGTCATCTGAATGGTGTCCCCAGCAATGGGCATTTGTAGCCCTACTTTCTTTATATCACCTCCATGGGAAGCCTCAGAAAAGTCTAAATGAAGATGTTTTCTCTCTTCTGTGGAAACCCATAGCAATTCATCTGCACTTCTCATATGAACTCACCAAATTCGGTCTCCCTCATACTCTGTGTGTGTGTGTGTGTGTGTGTGTGTGTGTGTATGTGTGTGTGTGAAATTCCAAAACAGATTGGATATTGCCTTTATATTCCCTGCACTACCTAGCACAATGCTAATTCATTTTATGAGGCCCAAATTACCCTGATACCAAAACCCATGAAAGGCGTTAGAAAAAATAAAACATACAAAACCTTTCTTAATATTAAAAAGCTTAACCCTTATACTCTATGTAAAAATTAACTTGTAATGACTCATAGAGCTAAATGTAAGAGCTAAAACTATAAAAGAAAACTTGGAAGAAATTTCCTTTGACCTTAGGTTAAGCAAAAATGTCTTAACTAGGACACAAAATGTGTGAACCATAAAGAAAAACCTGATAGGTTGGACTTCATCATTTAAACCATCTGCTCTTTAAAAGGCACTAATATGAAAATAAAAACACAAGCCACAGATTGCAAGCAAATATCTCCAAAACATATACATATCTGATAAAGAATGTCTAGTCAAACTATATAAAGAATTTCTAAAACTCAATAATAAGACAAATGACCAATTTTTCAAATGAGAAAAAGGATTGAACAGATATTTCACAAAGGAAGAGCTATAGATGGCCAAAAGGCATGTGAAAACTGTTCAACATCATTAGTCATCAGGGAAATGCAATTAAAATCACAATGAGATACCATTAAACATCTATTATAATGGATAAAATTTAAAAGACTGACAATGCCAAGTACTGGCAAGGATACAGAGTAACTATAATTCTCACACACTGGGACAGACCCTGTAGAAAGCAGTCTGATACTTTCTTATAAAGTTAAACTTGCACTCATGACCCAGCAAACCTACTCCCAGGCATTTGCCCAAGAGAAATGAAAACATGCATCCACATAAAGACCTATGTATCAGTGTTCACTTCAGCAGCACATATACTAAAATTGGAATGATACAGAGAAGATTAGTATGACCCCTGCACAAGGATGACATGCAAATTTGTGAAGTATTCCATGTTTTTAGAGGAAATGGAATTTCCATCGTGGAGGTCCAGAATAATGATTGTGGCTGCTGTTTGTCACCAGACAAGAGAATTATCTTTATAATAAAGGACTTCCAAAATGAAAAAAAAAAACCTATATATGAATGTTTATAACAACTTTATTCATAATGGCCAAAAAGCTGGCAAATAACCCAAATGTTCAACAGTTTGTAAATGAAAAAGAAAGTTGCAATACATCCATGCAATGGAAGGCACCCATACATGCAATAATATGGGTAAATCTTAAAGCACTGTATTAATTTCTTATTGCTGCTACAACAAATTGCAACAAATGGAGTGCCTTAAAACAACATAAATGTATTATATTACACTCCCAGAGGCCACAAGTCCAAAGTGAGTGTCACTGGGCTAAGGTCGGGGCTTTGGCAGGTCTGGTTCCTTCTGGAGGCTCTAAGGAGAAAATGTTTCCTTCAGCTCCTAGAGGAACCTGCATTCCTTGGCTCATGGCCCCCTCTCTACAGGCCAGCAATGCTGCATGTCCAATCCCTCTCTTAACCTCTGCTTGAAGGAGCAAGAGTCTCATCAAAGGCACAGATGCCGTAGTGAGCTTGGGGAACTTGTAAGTACTTCTGCATCCAGAGTGTGTAAAGTGACATCTCAAAGATAACTAAGTTGAGCTGAGGATTTAGCTCAGTGGTTAAAGTGCTTGCCTCACAAGCGCAAGGCCCTGAGTTCGATCCCCAGCACCAAAAAAAAAAAAAAAAAGATAACTAAATTGAGAGTTGAGATTCAAGGAAATCAAGTATCCCACCTCAAGTCCAGGACATGACAGCATCATGTTCAACTCCAAGCCCTTTGGAACCAAACCCAGAGCTTTTCCTAGTACAGATGACCCCTCAGATTTCCTTGCCTTGACCATGCAGGCTTCAGGCTGGATGGGCAGCTCTACCATGTCCCAGAGTCCTGCGCTCCCACCCTACTCAGCAGGAGACGCCCACTCTGTGCACCTCACCAGTAGCTCAGCCTGTGGAGCCAGGCCCAACCCTAGGTTTCCCCACCTCCCCACAGTAGGCCCAGCAGACTCCCAATCTCACAAGAGAAATTATAACCTTACAAGGCTGACATTTACACCTTGCTGTATATTTATCGGCATTTTTTCACTTAGGTTACTTACTTAGCTTCCCAATTATATAAGGCTAATGGTGCAGATATCAGCCCCATTGAACAGATGAGAAAGCTGAGGGACTTTTGGATGCAGCAAGTGGGGAGAAGCCATATGTCTGTTAATTCCAAGTAAAGAATTCAGGCCAGCCCCTCACGGTAGCACAGCCTCACCTTCCTCATCCATAAGGTGGAGAATGTGAAGAGCCTGCCCTGCCTGCCATACCAGGCAACAAATAAAGGAGAAAAGAAGTAGTATGTAAAAGCACTTTGGAGACTTTAAAATGTTTGAACCAACTATAAGTAACTGTTCTGATTATTCTCTCAAAGAATGTCAGAAATTCTCTCCAAAAGTAAATAATTTTCATTTCTTTTAAATTTCATCTCAGAATAGCAAAAACAATTTTGGGCAACAGGAATAAGGCAGGGGGCATCACAGTCCCCGACTTGAAATTATATTATAAAGCTTCTGTGATAAAAACAGCATGGTACTGGCATGAAGACAGACCCAAGGATCAATGGAACAGGCTAGAAGATGCAGAAATAACTCCAAACACACTCAAATATCTCATCTTCGACAAAGGAGCCAAACACCCTCACTGGAAGAAAGATAGCCTCTTTAATAAATGGTGCTGGAAAAATTGGCTTACCACATGCC
>PVJO010022140.1:0-28599 GCA_004026905.1 Hystrix cristata | reverse complement strand
TGGCAGGAAGCTGAGGGCCCAGGTCCTAGGTTTCCATGGTAGAGAGAGGAGGGGACATTGTCTCACTCCAGGCCAGGTCTGGACAGAGGCTCCGTCTGAGTGCCCTTGTGGCTGGCAGTCAATTAGTAGGGTGGGAGAGGAAGACCCTGTCTCTCTTCCTTGCTCATATTGCCGGCACAGACGAACAAGCCTTTCATATTCCACAGGGTGACAGGGTGGCCGTCACCTGAGTGGGCAGTTCATGGGAAAGGTGTGGATCCGACGCTTCCGGAAGTAGTTTGGCTGAGACCCTCTGCGCCCTGGAAGTATTTCACCTTTCCCCTTCACAGTTACACTTCTGGGAATTTGCTAGAAGGAAGTAATCCTTAAAAAGACAAATGAACAGCCATGTGTCCAGGGGTGAGCACTTCTAAAAACAAGTCAGTGAGCTCTGTCAGTGGGGAAAAGTCCACCCGGGCATGATGGCGCACACCTATAATCCCACCACTCTGGGAGGCTGAGGCAGGAGGATCACAGGTTCAACTCTAGCCTGGACAATTTAGTGATTTGGCGAGACTCTGCCTCAAAATAAAAAAAAAAAGGGCTGAGGATGTAGCTCAGTGCAAAAGCACTGGGTTCAGTCCCCAGTACAAAAATAAAAATGAAAATAAATAAAGACTCACCCACATACTGGGATGAGCAGGCTGGGTTTTGGGTTTCCCCGATGTGCCTGACGCTGTCAGGTTGGCAGGGGCCGGAGCCCAGCTGGCTCCCGGGGTTCTCCCAGCCTGACACTGAGCCTGTTCAGTCTCTCGGGAGGGACTGTGGTCCTAGATGGAATTACCGAGGCAAGAGAGCCAGGGAGCCCTGGGTGGAGCCTGGGAAGATGTGCAGGGGCAGGCTCCTCGGCGGCTCAGCAGTCTTTCCTGGAGACAGGACTGTTTATTTGTTCTAAAATCTCTTTATCTTATTGCAAAAGTAATACATGCTCACTGTTTAAGGGGGAAAAGAAGCACAGAATTGTGTAAAATCGACCCCTCCTCCTCTTTCTAGGGGGCCGTCCTTGGCTGTTTGCGTTTTTTTCTTTTAGATATTTCCCACATCAAGGGTTTTCAAACTTTTTTTTAGCTACAAGCCACACTGACAATTTTTTTAATCGTTTCAATCTCTTTTTAATTTAAAAAATTTTTATTAGTACACATTTTCAGTACATAATGATCACATTCCTCATGGGGAGTTGGTACACATACATAATGCATCTGAAGTCTTTTTTCCCCTCCTCGCCCACCCCCATCCCTTGCCCCCTGCCCATCTCACGGTGATAAATTCTGCACTGTAACCAGGCGCACAGCAGCCTCTCATATAACTAAGCAGCAGCTTTATGTGTTGTATTTAGGACATGGAGTAACCACGTCTGTCCCGTCTACCTGATTTCCTTTACAAGGACAAGCGGCTGTCCTGGCCCAGTCTGATGGCCTCAGGCCACACTGCAGGTATGACGTGCAGAGAAGCGGCCGCAGATACTGACTCATCATGTCTGCTGTTCCCCGTTCCCTGTCCTACAACTTGCTCCCTCCCCCTAGGTTGAGAATAGCGCCCAGGGCCTCACACATGCTGGGCAAGCACTCCATCACCGAGCCACATCCCCAGCCCTTTTTATTTTACGCTGAGAAAGGGTCTTGCTAAGTCAATAAGTTGCCCAGGCTGGGCTCAAACTTGAGACCCTCTTGCCTCAGCCTTCTGAGTAGCTGGGATTACAGGCAAGCACCCAGCTATAATTTGGCTTCTGCACTTGATGACTTCGCAGGCAGCCAGATTTACATAACATTTCCTTACAACAGCCTGCGGCTACTGTTCTTCCTTCTCGTAGCCCCAGAGTGTCTTATGGAGTGGTTTTCAAGAGGTATTTGCTCAGATCTTCTTCATAATCATTTATGCTGTCTCTGCTTTGGGGTCACCAGTGAGGTCATCCCAGCAGTGCCCAGGTACAAGGACATCGGTGCGTGGATCCCGGATCAGAAAGCCAGCTGACCCCTCTGTTGAGTTGGGAAGACCCACTGCTCCCCCAGGTTCCTTTACCAGTGACCCACAGAGCTTGGTTTCTGTCTTGTTTCCCCACCTGCTTTGGGGGCTGGGAAATGCCTGCAGGGGTTTGCGATGAGTCAGACCCCGGTTCTGTTCCCTTTCCCCTCCTTGGCTTCCTCTTTTGTCTCCCGAGGGCTTTAGAGGGGACCCTGCGGAGCAGAGGCCTTTGCATTGGGACCTCAGGAATTTTGTACTGTCTGGTGAAGCCACTGCATTCTTAGGAGGCAAGGTCCTGCCCCCTGGCTGGGGATGTGACACAGGGGTAGAGCGCTTGCCCAGCATGCGGGAGGCCCTGGGTTCCATCTCCGGCACCACGAAAACAAACAAAAAAACAAAAAGAAAGCTGACTCTGTCTGCACGTGCCCAGGAGCTATAGCTCATGGACCAGTCCGCCCTCAGTTTGCAACCCTCTCTGAGGTTCCAGTCTCGGTCCCCACAAGTATAAGCAGCACACAGCCCAGGCATGAGGACACATGCTCATGATCCTGGCACTCTGGGAGGCTGAGGCAGGAGGATGGTACGTGACTTAGCAGGACATTGTCTCAAAATAACAAATAAAGAAGGGTTGGAGATTTAGCTCAGTGCAAAGGCCTTGGGTTCGGTCTCCAAGACTGCAAAATAAACCTTGGCTCTGCGTTGCTTCTTCATTCATAAAATGAGGATTATGCTTTCTTCTTGGGGAAAGAAGACTTCAGAAAGAACCTGTCTGGAATCTGAGCTTGGCTTCACACACTAGCTAGCTGTGTGACTGCAGGCAAGCTGTCTACCTTCTCTGGATCTTGGTCTCCTCATCTGTAAAATGGGAACAACAATAGTTCCTTCTACATAAGGGTCTTATGTGGATTGAGTGGTTAGCATAGGCTGTAGGCTGATGCCTGATTGCATGTTTGCCACGGTTCCTACTAAGAAGTTGGTTTCTCGTGGAGATGAAACTCGAAGGTGCGTTTATCACTGTTTGCATGGAGTCATGGTCACGATGTTTTAGAACTGTTGTTTTTGAAAAGTTACTCCTGGTTTAGGATGTGTTGGATCTGGTAGGCAGCACTGAGCCTGGCTCTGTCAGCCATGGGGGAGAGAAGCACCCCAAGGCCTCTTCCCTAGGATCCCCAAGGGCTCCTCCTACCTTTCCACATCTGATTGCCATGCTCCCAACCCAGGTGGTGTTGGGGGTGAAGGTGGGTGGCCTGGGGGCTGGATGAGGGTTTAGAGGGTGGGTTGGTGGAGGGGGAGCAGTTTTAGTCACTCTTTATGGAAACTCTCCTGATAAGGAATCTTCATTGTCAGGTCTGGTAGCACACACCTGGAATCCTAGCACTCTGGGAGGCTGAGGCAGGACTGCAAATCTGAGCCCAGCAGGGGAAACTCAGTAACTTAGTCAGACCCTGTCTCAAAATTAAAAAGGCTGGAGATATAGCTTAGTATGAAGGCTGACAATCCCCAGCACTACAGAGAAGCAAACAAACAAGGAAGCTTCATTGTTGTTGTTTTGTGGTGCATACGCTAGGGAAGTGCTCTACCACTGAGCTGTACCTCCAGCCCAAGGTGGGCTGGAGGTACAGCCCAGATGATGCTCCCAGATTGGGGCCAATGCAGAAAGGGGAGTGGAGCATGGGGAGGGCCAGGGTTGAGAAGTGGATATTTAATTAAACAACAGTGGAAAGCAGGAGAAAGCTGGGTGGGCTCCTGACTGCCAGCAGGCCAGGTAGAAAGACAGCTAATGCAAAGGCCCTGTGGCAGGATGGCTCCAGGACAGCAGGGAGGCACATGTGCCTGGCTTCATGAGTTAGGATCGAGGGTATTTTGGAGACAAGGGTGTAGAAGAACCAGGCCTCCGCTTGTATGGTTCTGGGGAGGCCTCAGGAGGGCTCGGACAGCTCTGTAAACTGGGTGCTAACAGACCCTGAGGCAGGATGCTGCTTAGTGGTGGAAGTTCGCTCAGTGTGTACCAGGCCCTGGATTCCATCCCCAGCACTGGAAAAGAAAAAACCAGAAGAATCTGTGATTCCAGATACAAATGGGCTTCCGGCAAAGGCTGGCACAGGGGTCTGGCGGGTGTTTGGTCTTAGTGGAAGGAAGTTGAAACTCCACAGCAACGCGGCCACAACAGCTAGGAACGGCTGAAACCTTGGTCAGGCCAGGCCTGGTGGCGCAGGTTCCCTTCATGAGTGGCCTCTCCTGGAGACAGGAGCTGAGAAAGGGGTGTTGGAGGGTTGGAGACTTTCAAAGTCCATGTCACAGCCACTTCTCGGACCATTCCCTCACACTAAGCAGAGCTGACTGTCCCCAGCCATCAGGAGCATCTCAATCTGCAGTGTCCCTGGGCCCAGGCAGGGTTCCGTGCCTGCACGTCTCCTTCTGGCCTCAGGGACAGAAACTGGCCCTGAACTGCGCTGGGTGACTGACACCAGGCGCTCCGGGGTGATGGACAAACACCGGTGTTTGGGGTCAAATTCCAGGAGACAGCCAGGGCCCCCGCAGCCGCTTGCCTGGGACAGAACCCTGACAGGAGTCTCTTTACAGGCTGGAAGAAGGAGTTGAGGTTTGGGGGTGTCCCGGGAGAAGCAGGCCTAACCCCTGGAGGGTTGCTGGGGCTTCAGTGGGTGCCCCTAATCAGGTGATTCTGCTTGGAGACCCAGGAACTCTGGAACTGGCTGTGGAAGGCCTGCAGCTCTGGCGCTCAGCTGTGGAACCACAGGGCAGGTTGGCAGATGTTCTGGTCAGACTAGGGAGGCGCAGAGGCCTCAGCTCACTCAGAACTGCTGTTTTCTGCCCTCTACGTGGTGTGACCAAAAATACAGTGAATGTTTTGATTTTAAAATAAAAACTTACCACAGTAAAAGACATATTGCCATTAATCCCTCTCAAAATAACCTCCCTTACTTTGAACACACTTGTTTGTGCAACTTTTTGAAGCAGTTCTGGAATCCCTCATTTGTGAGTGTTTTTTCATGAGTGCTTCAATGTCCTGAATCGATTTCAAAATGTTTATGGCAATTTCTGTCCATTGAAAATACGGTAGTGTGGGCTGGGGATTTAGCTCCGTGATTAGAGTGCTTGCCTTGCAAGCACAAGGGCCTGAGTTCAATCCCTGGTACCACAAAAAAAAAAAAAGAAAATACAGTAGTGTGTCCTCAACCACCTTACTCAACGAATCTGGCACCATGCGGCTTCTGGCTCTTCCTCAAACTCAAAATGACCGTGAGAGGTCAACATTTTTAATGGATGCTGGACATGGAGGCAGCCATGACAGCACAACTAAGGACACTCACGAAAGAGGACTTCCAGAACTGCTTCAGAAAGTGGCAAAAATGATGGGATAAGTGTGTTCAAAGTGGGGGGGATTGATGGCAGTGTGTCTTTTACTGTAATAATTTTAAAAAATAATTTAAACATTCACCGTCTTTTTGGATCTTACTGTGAAGATTTGGACCCTGGATGAGACCGTGTTGGAGCCAAATGTCCTGAGGGTCGATGCCCTGCGAGCCCCAGCTCTGGACCATCCAGGCAACCCTAAGCTCCAAGCTGTCCACTACCTGATGTGAAAGCATGGACTGGGAGACAGCCAGTCTGGACTCAAATTTCCCTGCTCCCACACACTACCTGTGTGATCTTTGGTGACTTAACCTCTCTTGGCTTCAGTTGCTAAATCTGTAAAGTGGAGATGGTAATGTTTCCTTTACGGGGCTGTTGGGAGAACAACGTCTTGTGAGTATGTGACTGTTAAATAGATATGCTTCTGTGACTCATAGTCTACTGTTCCACACCCTTGTTGGGCTGTGGAACAGATTTCAGGGAATCTGTTCCTGCTCTGCTGTCCCATGAACACATGTGTTTCTTGGAAGCTACCATGTTGGGAAAGAGCCACAGATGACCCGTAAGTCCCAATATTCATATTCATTCATCGTTTTTTCATTTTTTGTTTTTTGTTTTCCTGATGCTGGGGATAGAAACCAAGACTTCACACATACTACTAGGAAAGTGCTCTAGCACTGAGCCTCACCCCCGCCTGCATTTATTATGGACTTCTTATCTGTCTCCCTTGCTCCTAACCAGAATGTAAACCCCAGCGCAACTGAGACCCATATCTTGTTAGCCCAGGCCTAGCCGCCAGGCATGCTGGGTACCCAGGACCAACACAAGGGCTGAAGGAGTGGAAAAGCTCTGTGTCAGCCTCAGGAATCTGCCAGGCCTGGCTCGAATCCAGTCTTGTCATCTTCTTGCTGTGTGAGTTGGGGCAGGTTACTTGACTTATCGGGGGCTCTGTTTCCTCAATTGTACAACAGATGAATTGTTGTAAAGAGAAAATAAGATAAGAGCATAAAAGTGCTTTCACATTCTAGGGCCTGACACCCAGGGGAGCTCCATTCCTGTTTCCCATCGCTATCCTCTCTCCTCCTCTTCCCTCCACATCCCCACTGCATCCTTTGCTCTGACTTAGGTACATTTTGTTAAATAGAAACGCAGGCATGCGTGTGACCTCTGTGGCTTGGAGAAGGACACTTGGGGGTGATTACTGAGGATCATCAGCCTTCCCATCAGGTGAATACGGTTTCCCTGCAGCCATATGGCCTCCTCCTGGAAGCAGGTAACAGGTCTCATTCTGGGCAGACCAGGAAAGGCCTCCCCCAGCCACCTGGGCCACTTCTCTGGGCCTGTGACTAGAGACTAAGGGGGCTATTGTCCAGGGATGGTGACCAAGGACTGCCAGCCCGCATGGACCTCTTGCCTCGGCCAGAAGCAGGACTCCCAGTCCCCTGCTGGAAAATACAGGATGCCCGGATCCCTGTGGACTTTAGATGAATGGCAGGTGAATTTTAAGTTTAAGTACGTCCTGTGCAATATTGGGGATGTTACAAATCTGCCGCATTTAGAGTCCACTCATGCTAAAGAATTGCATGGGGGGGTCAGAACAGTGAGGCCCGATTTGGAGACAAGTCTCTGTCCTTGCGACCTCAGTTTCCCTCTCTGCATCAAACTCAGCGATCAGACTTTCTGCTGCTCCCTTGGGAGTGAGCCGTGCGAGTCGTGCAGGCATGTGTTTTGGCAAAGGAAAGGTGTTGTGCAAACGCTGGTGTCTAGGTTAATGGGTAACAAACCAGCCGCTGGAGGCTGTTTCTGGCTACTGGGTTCCTTTCTCTGAAAAGTAGTTTGTTTTTTTTTTTTTAAACAAGCAAATTGTGTGTGTTCTAGAAGCCTTAGAAAATAGGGAGGAAAACCCTGATTTCATCACTCAGACACAACCATTTATAGCATTCTTTCTTTCTTTATTTTTTGGATGCTGGGGATTGAACTCAAGGCCTTACACTTGCCGGGCAAGTGCTCTACCACTGAGCTAAATCTCCAGCATTCTTTATTTTTGAAAAAGTTGGAAGACTTTTTTTCCAGGTGTATTATTTATTTATTGCAGTACTAGGGATTGACTCCTGGGCCATTACACTGAGCTACATCCCCATCCCTCTTTTTTTTTTTTTTAATTTTGAGACAGGGTCTCACTAAGTCTAAGTTTAGTTACCCCAGCTGGGTTTCAGCTTGTGATCCTCCTGCCTCAGCCTCCCAGAGTGCTGATATTGTGGGTCTGTGATATTTGCACCTGGCTCTATATCCTGCATTCTTTTAGGTGGCTTGTTTTTCTCCCTCAATCACTGTCACTTCTGGAGTTTCAGAATGTACTCAGAGTAGTCTTTCCTCTTCCAGTCCGAGTTGTTCTAAAGGTCTCTGTGGATATCATGTAAAGGGTAATCTGAAGGGCCCCTCCTGACAGGCCCTAATGGGGCATCTACAAGGTGTCTGCTTAAGTATTGAGATAAAATTCACACAACATAGATTTAACATTGTAAATCCCATTAGTGTAGTACATGCACAGTCTTGTCCAACTGTCACCCACTTGGTAGTTCCACAACATTTTTATCATTCTAAAAAGAAGCCTCTTAACTATTAGCAGATACCACATTCTCTCTCCCCATTCTCTAAGAATCAGGAAAATATCAATCCATTTTCTATCTCTATGGATTTGCCTGGACATTTCATGTAAATAGAATCATGTACTACATGGTCTTTTGTGCCTGGCTTCTTCTACTTGGCATTTTTAAATTTTTTCAGTACTGGGGATTGAACCCAGGGCCTTCACACTGAGCTACATCTCCAGCCCATTTTTTGTTTTTTGAGACAGGACCTCAATAAATTGTCCAAGCTTGAATTTGCAGTCCTCCTGTCTCAGCTTCTCAGAGTGTTGGGATTACAGGCGTGTGTCACCCTGCCTGGTCTGCACGTTTTTGAGGTGCCTCCCTGTTGTAGCAAGAATCGGAGCTTCATCCCTTTATTAAGGCTCTCTGCATCCGGTCGGCCTGTCGGTCTGATAGGCTCCTTCTGCCTTCTGACTCTTGTGTGTAGAGCTTCAAACAGTTGTGCAGACATCCGTTTGCACACTTGTTCTCAGTGGTTTCCCATGTTTCCCTAGGAGAGGAGCAGCTGCACCTTCTGTCCTTCTCCCAACAACACACGAGCCTCATTTCTTCACATCCCTTCCGACATTTGTTTTCTATTGCAAATTCTTCTAATGAGTATGAAGTGCTGTCTCGTGTGGCTTTGGTTTGCATTTCCCTGATGACTAATGATGCTGAGTGTCTTTTCATGTTTACTGGTTATTTGTACAGCTTTTTTTTTTTTTTTTAATGGTACTAGAGGTTAAGCTCAGGGGCACTCTACCACTGAGCTACTTCTTCAGCCCTTTTTAAATTTTATTTTGAAACATGGTCTCACTAAGGTGCTCAGGCTGGCCTTGAATTCCTGCCTCAGCCTCTCATGTTGCTGGGATTACAGGTGTGTACCACCATGCCCAGCCCATTTGTCAGGGAAAATGTCTATTCAAGTCCTTTTTTTTTGGTGGAGCTGGGGAATGCAGGGCCTTTGCACTGAGCTACATTCTCAGCCCTTTTAATTTTTTAGTTTGAGACAGGCTCTCACTAAGTTTCTAAATTACGTCCGCTGGGCTCAAAGCTTCCATCCTTTTGCCTCGGCCTTTTAGAATACTGGGATTACAGGCATCCTCCACCATGCCTAGCTTATTTGAGTCCATTGCCCATTTTTAATTGAACCTAAATTCTTATTTTGTTAAAATATACATAGTTTATCCACTTAGCTATTTTAAGTATCTACTTCAATGGTGTTAAGTACATTCATTACTGTGCAACCATTACCACCATCCATCTCCAGAACTTTTCCGTGTTTCCAACGCCTGTTTTTATTTTATTAATATTTTGGTGTTTTGAGACCGGATGTCACTGTGTCACCCAGGCTGGTTTTGAACTTGAGGCCATCCTCCTGCCTCAGCCTCCTGAGTGCAGGGATTACAGGCATGGGTTACCGTGCCTAGCTCAATGCTTTTTTTTTTTTTTTTTTTTTTTTTGGTGCCGGGGATTGAACTCAGGGCCTTGTGCCTGTGAGGCAAGCACTCTAACCACTGAGCTAAATCCCCAGCCCCTCAATGCTTATTTTTAAATTGAGGTGTTTGTCTCCTTACTATTGAGTTGTGAAGTTCTTTCTGTGATCTGGAAACTAGACTTTTATCAGAGAAATGATTCACAAATGTTGCCTCCTGTGCCGTGGCAGTCTTGAGCTAAGGGGAGTTGGTGGCTGGGGGGCTGTTTTGGATCCCCCCCACCCCGGTCAGCCAGGGAATGCTCCCTTCCACGCCTAGCTTATGGAGTACTTTCATCGTGCACGTGTATTGGATTCTGGGAGATGCTTATGTAGCCAGTTTACTTTTACTCCCTAGTTGGAAGCTTTGCGATGGAAATTCAATCTCCGTGGTTTTTCAGGGTTAAAAAGAGTTATAGTTTTATAGCTTTCCCCATAAATAACTGCGAGCTCACAGTTAAGTGTTTAAGACAGACGGGAAGCAAAGCTGGCTCTCCTGGGGCTCAGGAATTGGGAGGAGACAAATGAATAAAGCTCTGCTGGCATTCAGTGAAAGGCCAAGGAAGTGGGTGCTTGCTATTGATTTTCCCTTTGAAGAAAGGAGTGAGGGTAGAAGGAAGAAAAGAGGAAAAGAAGAAAAGACAAAAGGGGAGAAGAAGAAAAAATAAGACACAAAAAAAGGGTTGGTTTTCCGGCCCCCCCTCCAAGTGCTGGAGATTGAACCCAGGGCCTTCATCCCCAGCCCCCAGCCCTCTTAAAATGTTTTGAGACAGGGTCTTGGTAAATTCCAAAATTGCCCAGACTAGGCTCCAACTTGCCATCTTCCTGCCTCAGCCTCCCAGAGTGCTATGATTGTAGGTATGCCCCACCACGCCCTGTTTATTTAACATTTTATGGAGAAATTGATTTGCTGTAGGTTTGTGTCTCCTTGGCAATGGTGTGTGATATTCTAGTTCAATGTTAGGATAACCGAGCCCTTTTGCTCACCCTCGTGGCACCCTTCTGAGAATGAAGAATGGGAGAGGTTGGGTGTAACCCAATTTCCTCTATATTTTTGTTTGTCTGGTTTGTTTTTGAGACAGGGTCTCCTGTGTAGCCCAGGCTGGCCTTGAAATTTCATTTCTCCTGCCCCATTTTCCAGAGTGCTGGGATTACAGATGTTGCCACGATGCCCAGAACTCTGCATTTTTCAAATGATAAAAGGTCACCCTTACTAATAACATCTACATGGCAACTCCTCATGCTTGGGAGGACCTTGAAACACCACCCCTCTGATTAGTAGTGTGTCCATGGCTGAGGTGACTGCCTGGACAGGGTGCAAGGTGCTGGGGGCTCTGGGCTGGGACAGAGAAGTCCTCAGATAGCCACAATCCCTCTGGGTCTCATTCTTTTTCTTCTTCTTTTTGTAAGGTGAAGGTTTGCTTAATTGTCCAGGTTGTCCTTGGACATGAGTGGCTGGGATGACAGGTATGTGCCACCATGCCCGGCTTGGGTCAGTATCTTTAGGGTCTCAATGTAAGGGCACAGGATTCCATCCTGAGTCCTTACAAGCCAGGTCTCTGATTCACCACTGGGCTGCAGGCTCCCTGCCCAGGACATTTCTCTCTGGACGGCCCTGGCAGGGTTCAGTCTGCCTGCAGGACTCTACTTTCAAAGCCCCATAGTGACTTCCCAGCTGCATTCTGGCTGTGCCATGCGAAGGGACTCCGCTTAGGTTTCCAGCGCTTTCAACCAGGGGGTGGTGAGAAGGCCTTCATGGGGGGCCACTGGCCTCCCTGGGGGCGCACATGCTACAGTGAACACCGCGCGCTAAAGCCCGCGCACACACCTCCGTCTCAACTACTTCCCAGGTTTTAGGGCGTAAGAAGGTGGGTACTGCGGCCCGGCCCCTTTCACAGACGGGACTGAGCTAGAGAGGGTCTCCCGAGCCGAGCTGGTTCCGGGGAGAGGAGCGCCCGCCTCCCTCCAGGGGGCAGTGGCGCGGGGCGCGCTCCGGACGCGAGGTTGGTGGTCCGCGCGTCTTTAGGCGCCGGGAAGGAGGGCGGCGGGAGCGGGAAGAGCAGGGCGGGGAGTCGGGAGGGGCGGCAGGGTCCCGGGGCGGAAACCGCCGGGGCAGAACCGCACGGGCGGCCCACCGGACCCCGCGAGTCGGGGGCTCTGAGGCCCGCGGCGGGGCCCTGGGGTGGAACTGGGGGTTTACAGACGGAGTCTGGGCGTGACCTGGGAGAGTCCCGAGCGCCGGGGGCGACCGGAGGACGCAGGGGCCGGGCGCGGGCTGGGGGCGGCTCGTCCCGGCAGCGCGTGGAGGCGGGAGAGGCCGGAAGCCCCGCCCCTGCGCGCTCAGCCCCCCCGCAGGCCCCGCCCCCGAGCTCTTCTCCCGGCCAGTCCCGGCGCCCTGCGCAGACCTCCCGGCTCCACAGGCAGGCGGCGCGGGCGGCGGTGAGTGCGGCCCGAGTGCGGCGAGGGCGGGTGGTGCCGGGTGGGCAGCTCTCCGGAGCGGGATCTCCGTGGAGCCTGCTCTTACCGAGAGCCCGGGCCGCGTCCTGTTGGGGGCTGCCGGGAAGCCGGGACGCCGTGCTGCGGGGGGCTGAGGCTGGGCCGGGGTCTGTCCTCCTGGGGGGGCTGGTTACGCCCCGCTACAAGTGGGGTTCAGTTCCCGCGCCCCGGAGACGGCCGAGCGCTCGCGCCCGCGCCACGTGTGGAGGGGTCGCCACTGATCGCGCGCCCTCCCTGTCCGCGGGGTCCTCGTCCCCGGAGAGGAGAGGCGAGGACGCTTCCAAGCTTTTTAGGAAAAGGCGCGATTCGCTGCCGTGGCTGTGGGTCTCCGCGTTGGGGTTTCCAGAATCGTCACCACGGATTCAGAAACAAAAAGCAAACAAAAAATCCCAACGAGTTTCCCACCGCTGTTGGGTTTCTGGGGTGCGGGCATCGCTCTGGCCCAAAGTTTCCTCCCGGGATCTAGGATCATCCTCCGGGGACGGCGCGCGGCCTGGGTGAAAGTGGGGGATCCAGGCCGATCCCTCCAGGCGGCGTGGGGTGGGTGACCAGCTCAGAGCCCAGGCTTCCACTGTTCCAGTATTTCCTGGTGCGGGCTGGATGCTGTTGAGACAGGAGGGACGGGTGGCAGAGGCGGGCATTGCCCTTCCCCGCCAAACCAAGCAATTGTCCCCTCCTCTCTGGCTTTCAGGGCAGTGTGGATGTGGGCATGGTGGCCGGCAGCCAGTGGGTGTTGTGGCTGCAGCTCTGGGTGAGGGAGAGGAGGTTGACGGGGACATGGGTGTGTTCTGGAAGGGCCATGCTTCAGGGATCGGGCCAGCTGGAGCTTCTTTGATTTCTTGGTTGACTTCGTACTGCCCATGAGTGGAGCTGGTGTTTCTGGGTGTTGGAACGAGCTACAGTCATTGGGAAATCCAGTTTCTGGAATCCACAGGGCCTTTGTGAGCCACCTCCAGATTTCGAAGAGGGAATGCATCCCTTTCTTTGGCTTGGTGAGTTGGAGGTGGTTCAAGGGCTGCCTGGAACCCAGGAGTCTTTTTCAGGAAAGTCACGATTGGCATGAATGTATGCTTCATGTCTTCCACTGGTCCACCCCACCCCAGTCTTCTCAGAGTGACTCTTTTAGAGTGGGACCAAGCCCGATGCTTGTAGATGCCTGTAGAGAAAAGGACACAAGCAGGTATCTGGAATCCTTCCAGTGTTTGGTTTTATCATTTGGATCAGGATCCAGTGGGTGGGTGACTTGTTCTATCTGTCCTGGAGTCAGTCCCATAGAGCATTTGAATTTCTCGCGGCCAGGCCATGCTCTGCCATCTGTCAGTGCACCCAGTTCTCTAAGAAACATTTATTGTAGATCTACTCTGGGAAAGGCCCATCTTCCCTCATTCCTATTACTTTAAAGCATTAATAATGGATGCTTTCATTCATATTTGAAAAAGTATTCTTATACTATTTTTGTGCATAACCGACTTAGTGATTGATGTAGGATCAATTTCTTAAGTCTCTAAAATACTATATTGAAGTGACTCCATATCTTTGGCAAATATGTTTCTCCTTGTTCTTCTTTCAGTCACTTTTATGGATGGTTGTGGAGAAATAAAATGCTATATTTGTCAAGGGTGCAGAAGAAATGGCTCCTGGTCCTGAAGGGCTTATGCTAAGGGTGGAAAGTAGGAACACAGATGAAAAAGCCAGTGCTCACTGAGCCCCTTGTAACTTGGGGAAGTGCCTGAGAGTGCGAAGGAGGGAGCTGGGTTAGTTAGGGAAGGTGTCATGGAAAAACTAAAGTGTGAAGGCTTTCACACAAGCAGAAGGGTCTCGCTCAGCAAAACTGCAGAGGGGATGTAGCCAGGCCCAAGGCCAAGGACAGTGAAAGGGGAACCTATAAGAGGAAAGAGCTAGAAGCCATTTCCAGCATAAGCTGATTTTCAAGATGACAAATAGTGTACTTTGCTCCCCTTAATCTGATCATCCCTGCCGACCGGAGATGAGGAGGGCTGGGGCCCCTCAGGGACATAAAATTATCTGGAAGATGAATCTCTTCTTTGTAGCAACTAAGAGAGTGAAAAAAACGGAAATCCACAAGAGGAAGCCCTAGAGTCTTGGCACTATGACTTGTCCTCTCTTTGTTTTTGCTTTTACTACCAGGAAAATGGTCCAAGGAGCCAGGTGGCCTGTCTCACTAAGTAAAAAGACTTGCTGAAATCTTCATTTCTTTATCCCGTGCAGGTTTTTGGTATCTCTGGATGCATGGCTTGATCTGGGCTTAATTGGTGTTAACTTGCCTTAGAATCTTTGTTTGAGGTCAAGTGGTACTTTCGGGACCTCATCATTTTATTGTTTGAGCCTGTGTTGGCACTCTGGACAGAAGTGGTAATACCTTTGGATCTAGTGGAATTTGTCTCTGGACCACAGATTAATTCGGTAGAAAATTGTGTCTGATTTTATTAGGTTTAAAGGGGGAGAAAGGTGTTACCTCTTCCATCTGCTGAGACACTTCTGTAACCAAGACAAATCAACTATAGAAAAGCATAACAGGTTGATATAAACAAAATTTTACAGGACACAGGAATCTTCTGAAATGAAGACCCCAAAACCCAGGAAAAACTGTTCATTTTTGTGCTCAGATACAATGAGGCGTGGACACCTATGTAGAAATGTGACTGGACCCAGGGTGCCAGCTGATGGGAACAGACTGGGAAGCCAGCTCAGATTCCTCCTGGCCCTCTGGGTCACACTCTTTCCTTCCTCCTGAGGTGGGGCAGCCCCTCTGCAGTGGGGGTCTTAAGATCTACTTAAGGTGGGTGGAGAATCCCGCCAGAGCCAGCGCCCACCTGGGAGGAGGAAGGCTGGAATGATGGTCACAGGTTCTGTGGTTTTGGGGAGAGAGGTCTGGTTTCTGTGCTCTGCCTCAGGAAGAGGAGTCCTAGTTTCTCTGGCTGCCTTGAGGGAGGGCAGGAAGTCCGTGTTTCTGCTGTCCTTCCTGTGTCCTCCGTTTTAGAGTCCAGTGCATGCCATGTGCCACACTTTGTGGTATGGTTTTCTGTGCCCCAACAGGTTTAAGGCATCTCAGAAAAGAGGCAGTATTAGAGAGGGAGTGTGAGTGATAGCAATTCTTTGCTTACCTCTTTCTCTTGCAGGGTGTTAATTCACCAGACTCCAAAACCCAAGGCTTCAGAAAGTAATGATGGAGAATGTCAGCTATTTTGCTTATGGAGCCTTAAAATTGGCAGTGTTCCTTGGGTAAATTTAAGGGCTCATTGTTGACTTGCTTTAATCTCAGGTCTAGTGAGGTTATTCATAGACCATGTCTTGATACCTTTAAAATTTATATTGTATTAAAAAGAGCACTATTTCAGAAGGTGTGGGAGATAAAGAAGAAAATCAGGCATAGTTTCATCACAGGAGCACAAGTTTCCCTTATCAGGTGGCTTCTGTCTTTTCTCACCGCCTGTTTTCCTTGTAATTGAAATCAGGTTACATACAATTTGGTATCCTGACACAGGCTTATTAATGATGTCTGTGTGGTTTCATCAAAAGCCATCATTCATGTACAGAGTGGGGATGTGGTTTCACCAGAATCCAGTGGGAAATGGCCCTCTCTGATTGTAGGGAGCAGCTCAGCTCTCGATGGATGGAAGTATTTTCCATTCCATTCCTCCAATCAGTGTAATTTGTAGTTCTGCCATGCTGAACCTAGCTTTGAGCTGGTGGTAACTTTATCTTCAATTCGTGGAACAAGTGGCCCTGTGGAAACGTGCTGAATTCAGAAGATGTAATTTGAAAATATTTCTCTGAAATATTTCATCGAGCTTCTGTGTTTTTTCCAGGTATACTGTATTTGAATTTGTTTGGGGTCAAAGTAACTTGGCTTGGCTTGCATTTTCTCACTTCCTTCTCCAAAGAGGATGGGAGGTCACAGTTTTCCCTTTTGCCTAAATCCTTCCTCTTCACCATTTAGGGTTTTAAGAGATGCCATTCATTCTCCTTGGACATTTTCTAAAGCCATAGGCAGGGTCAGTTTCCTTATGACAGTGTTGCAGAATCTTTATATTTTAAAGATTACCAGCCTGTGGCCCTTAGGTTAAGAATTTCAAGCAATCTTTGACTTCATAAACGCACAGGTTGGGTAGTTCCTTAGGGTTTATGAGAGTCAAGATCGACTGCGTTACATTATCTTAAAGAACATTTTTCTTCCGAGGCCCTAAACGATAAAACCTTTTTGGCCTTCTCAGCTGGTTCTCAGTCTTGTTTACAAACTAGGCTGTTTTCTGGGGCGACCTGCGATTTGCATGTGAGTGCCCTCGTTTCGCTGAAGGAATCCTTTTTGTCTTGGGATCATTTCTGTGATCTACATATTCATGGAACGCTGCCTAGTGTTTCTCTTCTGGGGCCCAGGGTTGTGGGTGTGGGAATGGAATTGAATATTCTTTTTCTTTCTGAAAGAATTGATTTTAGAGGATTAAGTTAGTGGTTAAAAAGTTGTTTTATCTCCCGAAGGCTTTACCCTTTTATGTGTTGATCTGATAACCAAACCTAGAAAATAGTTTTGTACAAGGGCAGAGTGTATTCTTAGCAGCATTTACCACCTACATGTGGTTAGTAGTACTTTGTGGGAGTTTTGAAATTTCCATCTTAAAGGAGAGAGTGAGGATTTGTGGACAGGCAAAAATGGGCGTTCTGCCTTGAGAGGTAACTTAGAGACTGTGCTTTTGCTGAAATTCTAGGATATCATTTTCGAATTTTTCCTTCTGTGTTTTTTTTTTTTCCCACCTCCCCAGTTAGAAACGTTAGAAACCTTCCCCTACCCCCTCACCTTAATCTTTGATATTTAGCCAAAATATACTTTAAAAAATACTTACAAAACTGAACTACTTTGAATTTTTTTGCATTTTTAAATTGAGCTTGAGTGCTTTTGGGTGAGAATTACCATTCTTGTTCACCCTGTAGATTCCCTTACAGTCATTTATAAAATAAGTGAGCTCTCTGGAGATATTTAAACTTTATTTATTTATTTTTTTCAGCGTGGTGAGCACGAACTAGCATTGAGCTATACCCCCAGCCCCTAAACTAACTTTTAGTGCTGGAATGATTTTTGATTTCCAAGAAAGTTAGTACAGAAAAGTTCCTCACACCCCCACTGAGCTTCTCCATTGTTAGCATCTTAAGTCCCTGTCATATATTTGTCAAAGGAAGAAACTGATGTGTGTCTGTTACTGTTTGCCCAATTCCGTTCTTTTTTGGAGCTCCCTAGTTTTTTCACTAATGTCCATTTTTCGGTGCCAAGATCCTGTCCATGGTCAGTCACTCGTCCCAGCTCCATGGCTGTGACAGGTTCTGTCTTTTTCACAAACTTAACAGTTTGGGAGAGTATTGATCAGGGAGCCTGTGGAATGTCCCTCAGTTCAGGTTTGTGTGATGTTCCTTCTCATGATTACACTGGGGTTGTGGGTTCTGAAAGAGACCACAGAGGTGAAATGCCTTTCTCGGCCCATCCCATCTACAGGACACGCTAGTGACGTCCAAGTAACATCGCTGGGGGTGTTTATCGTCATGGGTAGAGTAGAATGAGGTGGTGCTTGCCATCTTCTCAGACTTTATAGACTTCTGTGTATGTGGTACTGGGGTTTAATTTACAGGGAACTACAGCCCGTACTCCCCCTCCCTCAACTTTTTTTAAATTTTTGAGTTAGGGTTTCACTAAGTTGCTGAATCACCCAGGCTGAGCTCCAATGTGTGATCCTCCTACCTCAGCCTCTGAGAGGCTCTATTTTTTGAAAGAGCCCCTGAGTCCAGCCTCTCAGGAGAGAGAGGGGAGATGTTAAGCTCTACCTCCTGGAGAGGGACCATCTATGTATATTATTTGGAATTTGTCTTTTTTCCTCATTTAAAAAGCAGAACTTTTTCTTTTTTTGCAGTGTTAAGGATGGAACCCAGCACCTCATGCATGCTAGGAAAACATTCAACCACTGAGCCACGCCCCAGACCCTAAAAATAGACATTTTGCCAGGCATCGTAGTGCACATCTGCAGTCTAGCACTGTGGGTGGCTGAGGCAGGAGGATCTCAAGTTTGAGCACAGTCTGGACAACTTAGCGACTTAGACTCTGTCTCCAAATAAAAAGTAAATGGGCTGGGGATATAGCTCAGAGTGATGGAAGGTCTTAGGTTCGATCCCTAGTACTAGGAGAATAAAAAGACATTACTAAAGAGCTTCTGCTATATATACCCTGTTGTACACAGGATATTGGTGTCTTATGGGCACCTGACCCTTCAGGCTGGTGGAGCTGTCTTGTGGGGTGGCTTTCCCCAGGTCCTGTGGGGAATCCAGAGAGACAGCACAACCTTTGTCCCGAGGAGAAACTACCTGTTAGGGTCCGGTTAGGGAAACTGCCCTGCACAGAAAGCTGTTAGGAGCAGGCGGCAGCAGGTGTCATTAGGGCTGGATGGAGTGAGAGTGGTGGCTGGGAAGGGGGGCAGGGAGAGTGTGCCAGGGCCCTCCCTCCCAATGGTGTGTGCTCCTTGCACCTTGCTAAACGCAAAACTGCTGTTGCATGCCATCCCTTCCCAGGTGGCAACAGTTAGACAGTCTGCAGGGCCTGCAATTTGGCCAGGGCCCTGGAAGCAAGCAGACCCAAGGCTGGAGGAACGCAGAATGTCTCTTCAGAGCAGATGCGCAGATCTGTCCACCACATTCTCAGCATCCCCGGGGAGCCTGCAGGGACAGGGAAGCTTTGCCCACACCCTTGGGAGCTTCATACATCGAGTCCATGGGGTAAACTCACACTGGACAGATGAACGGGAGACAAAGATGACTGATTTATTACATGCTCAGGGGCATTGCAAGAGAACCCACTGGAATCTGGAACCTTCTAGACTCTTGGGGGGGTAACTTAGGCAGCTGGTGATCTGGGGAGACAGTGGACAGTGGGCCTGTAGAATAGGTGATGGAATGTGACAAAGTCTTCCTGCGGAAAGTGTCGACCTTCGATCTTCCTCCCTGTGGTGAGTCACTGTCCCCATGACTGATTCCTGTGTGAGTTCTTGCTGGAGAATCCGTCCACGTCAGATGACAAATTCCAAGAAAGCTTCTCCCTGCACTTCTGGGGAGACAGGAGCAGAAACAGGGGACCTCAGCATGCCAAGGATCCAGAGATGCTTGGGGGTTCATTTTCTGAGCCCCAGCCCTGCTAATTTAGGTTCCAGAGAGTTCTCATACCTGGGTTCTGCGGGGGCCCGAGCCCCCCCGCAGGGGGAGGTGGGGTGGGACAGTCATGGGCCCAAAGTGGACAGGAGCTCACCCCTTCTTCCCTCCCTCCCTCGCTTTCTTCCCCTCCTCTTCTTTCCTCCCTTCCCTCTCTTTCCTCTTCCCTCGCAGAATTTAGGAAGGCAGAGAGAAATATGGGATTCATTTTAGGGAAAGGTTAAGATACTTGTGGGGGGATGTTTAGAGAGGCTGTGGCTCAGAATGCAGCCACACCACCCGGCCATGGAGGCCGCGGCTCGTGTGTTGAGACGTGGTTTTCCGCGCTCGCAGAAGACTCCTGGGCCCCACGCCCGTTGCCTTTGATGTGTGTTTATGCCAGCGGGAGCTGTTGGGTGGCTTCTGCTCTGGGTGGCTTCTCCTGGTATTCTGGGTTTGGAGGCTTATTTTTAGGAACTGAACTCTCCCTCTTGGCATGAGTTGAATACTTTTTGGGGAGTAGGAGGATTCAAGGATCTCTGATGCCACCACTGGGTGTTTTTTTCGGTCATGCTGGGGATGGAACCCCTGGGGCTCTGCACATGCTGGGCAAGTGCTCTGTCACCGAGCTGCACACCCAGCCCCGGCTCCTGGTTCTTGAACCAGAGCCCTTTTTGGGTCCCCAGAAGGCCCAGCCCAGTGCCCCTGATGGTGGGAAGGATCCTGCAACTGGACCATGCCCTCCTGGCCCACTAGGCTGTCCTGCCCTGCAGGACACAGGGGTGCTGATTGGGACGTTGTCCTCGCTGCTTCCTTCTCCTGTTTTGCCCTGGTCCCCTCCAAAGGCAACTCTTAAAACCCAGACTCAGTTTCCCTTTTGTGTCTACTCCTGCATCTCCCCCTGTCTTCCCATCCCTAGGGCACGCAGGCTTCAGAACCTCCTAGGGGAAAAATAGATCATAGTGCAGAATGTGGGGAAGATACATTATGCTGATAAACAGGGTACTTGCCATACGGACTCTGGGGGACACAGTGGAGTGGTCGAAAGGGCATCTTCTCCCCAGACGGTAGTTATCCCCAGGCGTGCTTGGGGACTGATTTCTAAGACCCCTCAGATGCCCTAGTGTCTGCATAGACCGTATGCACAGCCTCCCTGTGCTTTGAATCCTCTCTAGATTGCTCCTGATGATGACTTCTGATAGCCAATAGTATAAAGTAAATGTAGGTAAATGTTACGCCGTATTGTCTAGGGGACAGTGACAACAGAAAACCTGTCTGCGCTTGTTCAGTATGGATATTTTTTTGTCCCACCTATTTTCAGCCACGGTTGGTTGAGCCTGCGGATGAGGAACACGGATGTGGATGTGGACGGCTGGCTGTAATGAGAACCTCTAATCACTCTGCAAACAGGGAGGGACGGCTAGGCAGGGCAGGGACACACAGTTCAGGGGACAAAGGGCTGTGATGACATCACTTTCACCCGGAGATGGAAGGACCCAGGAGGGAGGCCAAAGGAGGTTAGTGGCGGAGACTTTTTTCATCTAAAAAGAAAGATTTAATTTCTTTGTTGACTCAGTATTGCTGTAGGTCAGTACATAAGGGATCAACAGAAGTGAAGTGTTTGTGCACCCCTCCCCAGTCCATCTACCTCTCTGCCCACGCGTCTTTTCTGTGTATCCTTTAGGGATATTTATGCGTATTATAGGAAGAAACAAGACATAAACAGATGGTGGCTTACTGTAAACACTGTTCTGGCTTTTTTCATGTGTCAACATATCTTGGAGATGATTGCATTTCCGCACATAAAACTTCCTCATTCCATTTTGATGGCTGCACACCCTTTCTCTGTGTGGATGGGTCAGTGACTGCCTGGGACAGTTGTTGCTTGTCTTCTGTTACTACCAACAGTGCAGTGAAGACACTGTAGGCTGGTTTGGGGTTCTCCTCAGTGCAGATCACTAGAGAAGGAATTTCTGAGCCTAAGGACTCCTGCATATTAAATTTCAGCAGATGCCTCCAGAGGTGAGCCTCAGTTTACGCTCCCAGTAGTGCTTGGTCAGAGGTTTATGAGGCCAGCTGAGTGTGCGATCAAACATTATGTTCTTTACTAGGTGAATGTGTGAAAAATGATATCATGACATCAGTTGTAGGGATTTTTAAAATAAAATACTCATTTTAGAATAGTTTCAGATTTACAGAAAAGTTGCAAAATTAATAAAGAATGTTCCTGTATATTCTTAGTCCCCTTTTGCTGCTATGATACAACACTTGAGATTAGTAATTTATAATGAGCAGAAATTTACTGACTCTCAGTTCTGGAGGCTAAAACCCCAAGATCAAGGTGTTGGCATTTGTTGAGGCTCTTGTGTCCTCACATTGTCTGTGATGGAAGGAGAGGAAAGAGACAAGCCAGAGAGAATGACTTTAGGAATACATTCAAACCACAGCATTCTGCCCCCGCCCCCAACTCACGTCTGTTTCACATGCAAGTTAATTCATCCTGCTGCAGTAGTCCCAAAGCCCTAACTTGTTCTAGGGCCAACTCAAGTCTGAAGTCCAGAGTTTCGTCTAAGTCAGATATAGGTTGGAGGCCTAGGTATGATTCACCTGGAGGCAGATTCCCTTCCAGCTATGAGCCTGTGAAATCAAAGTGAGGAAAGCAGTCCTTTTCCAAAGGGGTACATTGGCAAGAAGAAAAAAGAGTAAAACATCCCAGCTGAGTTCCCAACCCAGCAGAGCTGGCCACCTTAAATCTTAAGACTCCAGGGCGATCTTTCCTCTTGTTCCACCTGCCCAGATCTTGGTCACTGCGGCCCTATGGCTTTGCTGGATGGAATCTCGGGCCTGCAGCTTTCCAGGATGTGCTTCTGTTACCGGCCACCAGTGCTGTGTGCTCAGGTTCATCTGCTCACTGCTGACCAAATCAAAGGAGGCCAGTTACTTGGTGAAAAGGAAGAGGGATTTATTCAAAGCTAGCTCCAAGGAGGTGGAGGGGCCTCGTGACCCAGATTACCATCTCTCCCCACACAGGTGTGTTCGGGTCTTGGGGGCAGGGACTACAATGATATAATAGACTTGTGCAAGCTAGTTTCATCCCTCCTGGCCCCTGACCTGGGCCGGCACCTGCATGTTATCCAGGCTGAGAGGAGAGGGGTAGTCCTTATGCCCAAATGAGTGAGCTTGGACAAGTCCGCTTATCTCTAAACAAAAACCTTCTAACTCCTCAAGTTCCGAGTTCCCGTGCTGGTTACAGCTGCCTGGTGGTTACAGCTGTGTGCTGGAAGCTCTGGGAGTCTGTGGTGGTTTTGCTCTCTGCTTCCGCTGGGCATTGCCCCGCCTCTGGCTGTCCCTGGGCCCCCAGGTGGTCCACACAGCCTTTGAAATGGAAGGCTGTGTGGAAGCCACACCCTCCAGGTCTCCTTTGGATGCTGCCAAGATCTCTGTCTTGTACCTTACAAGTCGGGGAGCCCAGCACCCAGCCAGGGGCATCCAAGAAGTGCGGAACCAGAATTTGGGGAGCAGAGATTTGAGGCCTTGTTGTTTTGGCCCATCCTTGGTTTGTTCTCCTTTACAAGGCCTTTTCCTTGCTTTCAGGGCCAGGCTGAGTTTTTCAAACTTCTCCATTCTACTTCCCTTTTAATTATAAATTCCACCTGTAAATACTTTTCTTTCTTCCTTCATTTTACTGTTGTGGTTAAAAGAAGCCACCCAGCACTTTTAGTATTTTGTTTAGAGATTTTTTCCACCAGATATTCTTGGTTATTGTCCTTAAATCCTGCCTCCCAAAGCCCCAGCGCAAACACAGTTCTGCCCAGCTCTGTGCTGCTTTCTAGCAGGAGGGGCCTGAGTGCCATTTTCCAGGGAGCTGTGCCCCATTTCCAGCTGAGTCCTGTCCAGATGGTCTGGAGTAATCTGGGCCCTGCTGGAGTTGCCCTGAGGCTCCTGCCACTGAGGAGCTGTCTGGCTCTGGGAGGAAGGCAGTGGGAGGAAGGCGGACCTGCGGACAGGCTGAAGGTGAGGTGTGTTCCCGCCCCCGCCTTTCGGGGACTGGGTGTTGAACCCAGGGAGGGCTGAGCTACATCTTCAGCTCTATTTTTTTATTTTGATGTAGAGTCTCACTAATGTAGATCAAGCTAGTCTTTGAATTTTCAGTTCTCCTGCCTCAGCCTTCTGAGTAGCTGGACTAACAGGTGTACATCACCATGCCCCTGGCTATTTTTTCACATTGTAATAAGGAAAGCTGAGCTGATTTGGATGCTTCTCGAGAGGAGTCAGCTGAGAGGACAGGATGAGCTTGGCAGGGACACTATGGGTCAGAGGCCCTGGGAGATGGCAGGGTTATTCCAATCTCTTCTCTGACATCCTGCTTGCCTCTGTTGAGAATCCTTAGTGGGGATATTGGGCCCACTGGATAATCCAGGATCACCCACATGTCGGGATCCTTAATTTGATCCTATGTGCCAGGTCCCTTCCCCACCATTTAACGTGACATTCACAGAGTTACAGGCTGTGGAGTAACTCAGGGGGACCATTCTGTCTGCCACACTTGGGGTAGTTGTGGCAGGCTCAGGCAGTAGGGATTTAGACAAACATGTGAATGTCTACCTGTGAGGCTGTGGGGGAGTGGCCACAGAGCAGGCCTTGTGGAGTCTGTGCCTAGGTCTCTCCGGCTTCACTCTGATTCCCCATGGTGAGCTGCCAGTGCCACCTTCACAGCAGTCCATGTACCCTGTATTCTGGGCACATGGTTCTCTCTGCCGCCCTCTGAGCTGTAAGTACTATCATCAGCCCATTTTCCAACCCAGGTCATATAGCCTGGAAGTGGCAGAGATAGGATTTGAACCAAGGAGACTCAGTCCCAGGGTTTCTGTTGCTAAACGCAGTATTTACCGTAAAGCTCCATCGCCCTAACTTTCTTTTGACCCCCTTCACTCCCCTTCCATGCCCTCTCCACGAACATCTTCTCTGAGTAGCCTTTGGGTATTCATTGGGCCAGGCCAGAGTCCACCCTGCATACTGGTGGGTGAAGCTCCCGACCCATGTAAATGAGAGGGACCACACACAAGTGTGTCTGAAAGTCCCATGTGTTACAGTATCTTGGGTACTGGGCAGTGACAGTGACTCCTTTGAGCTTTGTGGGCTCAGTTTCCCTCCGGGACCCAAACGAGGCATCCCTCTGTGTGATGAGCGAGTGCTGCAGGTGGAGTGGCCTGCAGAGGTGCCCCCTCTACCTACCTGCAGGAGTCCCTGATGTTTGTGGCATCTTGGGCTGCAATCAAGCCAGAGCCTCAGACTTCTCTTTGACACCCACGAAAGAGGCAGTACCAGCGTGAATTGACAAGACTTTTCCGAGTTTGATGGGGTGGTGGCAGCAGGGTGCCTGCTGGTCACAATTTTGAATGGGTCAGTCTGTTGGGGCTCAGAACTTGCTTTGGCGTGTTGAGTAGTTCATGCTGCAGGATGCTGGGAGGACTTGGGAGGTCTCTCTGGCCTTCCTGCCCTCCTGTATCCCACCCCCTCTGTCCCCCACTACCCTTCTTAGAAACCAGAATTTTCCTTTCCGAGGGAGTCATGGAACCTGGAACTGGAATTACCTTCCCATCTCCCATGGAGGAGCTGGTGGTGGAGGAATTCTTCACCTACCTCGTCTGACAGTAGGTCCTAAGCCCCTCACCCAGAGACCCTGGCCCACGCCCAGGAGGAAGGCAGGGCCACCATGCAGACCGCTGGTCCAGGGGATCTGAGCAGACAGCAGCTGGCCTGGGCTGTTCCTGAGTTCAGCTTGCACCCCGTGTCCACTCCCGTCTCTGCACTGCCCCATCGGATCTGTATCCAGGAATTGTTAGGTTCCTCAAATCTGCGGGTCTTTAAGAAGGTTCCTGTGTCTTGTGAAACAGGTTGGTAAACCTGTCCTGCTTTTCGGCTGCTAACTGGCTTTGTTGTGGGAGGAAGGGGTCACACCGTCCTGCCCCTGCCCTACACCCTTCTTTCTCTGAGCTGGGATGGATGTGGGCTGAATCAGAGCCCCTCGGAGGGCGATGATGGAACAGCGCCGTGGACTTGCTCAGGAGGAAGCACGGCCCATCTTGGGGCTTGGAGATTGGAGTTGTTACCTGTTTGGTTTTATCTTGTTCGAATGCCTCCATGCTTCCCTCTACAAGTCTGAACCCGCGTGTGGACTGGACCTTCTGCCTGTCCACCCTGGATGGTGCTGTGGAGCAGAGTCACGCTCTGAGAATCCCCGGAGGAAGGGAAAGAGTCCAGACTCGTGCAATTCTGCTTCTGGAGTGCGTTTGGCGAGACCGTGACATTTGAGCTTCAGATCCTCTTCTTACCTTGGGCTGAACTGTGAGGCTGTCTGTATTGAGGCTTCTCATACACAAGCACCTTCCTTTAAAATCTTCCTTTAAACACTATTCTCAGGTTGATGGGGTCAGCCCCTCCTGTCTGTTTCTGTCCCAAACCTTTTCTTCCCTTGTGGTGCTAGGAATGAACACAGGGCCTTTGCACTGAGCTGCATCATTAACCCTTTTTGTTTTTTATTTTTCTCAGAGTGCTGAAATTACAGTCATGCACCATCATGATCAGCTTCTTGGTTTTGTTTTGTTTTGTTTTGTTTTTCGGTTTTGTTTTTTTTTTTTTTGGTGCTGGAGCTCAAACTCAGGGTCTTGTGCTGGCTAGGCAAGTGCTGTACCACTTAAGCTAAACCCTCAATCCCTTGGTGTCTTTTTTAAACCTATAGACACTGTTTTCTACAAACAGTGATCAACTTGTCCTATTTTGCCTGGGACTTCCCCACATGTAGTGCCAAGAAACCTCTGTCCCAGGCAGACTGGAAGGGTGACTCACCCTGTGAAGACCTGTGACATTTTGGGCATGTATCAGGCTGAGTGCGTGCTTGTGTGTCCCACATTGCCCAGCACATTGTACTTTGCACAAGTAGGTTCATTAGCTGCCTATGTGCCCATTTCACAGAAGGGTAAACTGAGCTACTAAAGACAGGCTGCGGGTCACGGGGGAGCCTGGATATGAACCTGGGCTCCAGACTGCATCTTGACCTCTATACTGTGTAGGCAGCTTCGAGGAGGTGTGAAAGAATTCTCCCTAACGTGGATCAGAGCAGGCTTCTCCTCTTGTTTTTCTTTTATCGAAGTAAAAGTTATATAACATAGAATTAACTCTTCTTTCTTGCTTGCTTGCTTCCTTGCTTCCTTCCTTTCTATACTAAGGATTGATCCCAGGGCCTTGGCACTGAGCTACAACTCCAGCCTTATTTGTTTTTTGAGGCAGTGTCTCGTTAAGTTGCCAAGTTGCCTGGACTGGGCTTGAATTTGTAATCTCCCTGCCTCAGCCTCCCAGAATGCTGGGACTACAGGTGTGTGCTAGCGAAAAAGAACCATGTTACAGCAAACAGTTTGGTGGTGTTTAGTACATCGATGATGTTGTACAGCTGTGCCCTCTGTCTAGTTCCGAAGCACGTGCTTCCCCAGAGAATCCCACTTCCTCTCAGTGCCTTTCCTGCCATCCCTGGTCACAACCATCCGCTGTCGGTCTCTGTGGATCTACCAGTTCTGGGCATCTCATATGAATGGAATCACAGCGTTTGTAGCCTTTGTGTCTGGCCTCTCCCTAGTAGCACCTTGTTTCGAGGTTCATTCCAGCCACGGCTGGGAGCCTGGATGATCAGGGTAGCTTTCTAAACCAGAGCCTTTCCTTTGAAGTGGGACAGTGTTCTGCGGGTTTGGGTCTGCAAACACTGAAGGATCCCGTGCTGCAGACACAGGCCCCATAAAGTGACTCTCAGGAGTGCCTGAAATGATAGCCCCTACCTGGCTATTCCAGAGAATGCTGGAGATGTTTAGGGTGACCTTTTTTTTTTTTTTTTGGTGCTGAGAATCGAACTCAGGGCCTTGTGCTTACAAGGCAAGCACTCCAACCACTGAGCTAAATCCCCAGCCCTTAGGGTGACTTTTTTTAGAAGCAAATCTGTGTCTGAAGTGAGGTTCCTGGCAGTTTATTTCTGCCTCCAGAGTTGTCAGAATCAGTTTGTTAATATCAGTTCAGGTTGCTGAAGAAGGCCTGAGGGTGTAGCCTTTCTCCTGGAGTTTGGTGTCTAAGACCTAGCAGTCTGGGAGGCTGAGGCAGGAAGATCACAAATTCAAGCTTACTGTGAGCAACTTATCAGGACCCTGTCTCGAGCTAAAAAAAAAATTAAAAAGGGCTGAGGATATAGCTGTGTGTGAAGACCTTTGGTTCAGTCCCTAATACTGAGAGAGAAAAACCCCAGACTAAGTTGTCCTGTCCCCTTGTCAGTCGGCAAGGGACCCCCCACCCCAGGAAAGCTGCTTTACATAAGCAGCTCTGTCCCGTTGCTGCTTCATTTCAGAGAAATTCTGGGCTCTTCCCACCTGTGAGGCGGAAGCGGAAGCGCTTTGTGAACATCCACACCCAACTGTGAAGATCCTGATGCTTGTTTATGGAGGAAGTGGGTTGTTTGGAATTGCCGAGTACCCAGGGACAGCAGTGGTCAGCAGGGATTTTTAAAAGTCCTGTCTGAGCTGTGTCAGCGTGCACAATCCACGCAGCTGCTTGGGAGTTAGAGCGGCAGAGGGTGTGGGGATCCTCTGAGAGTTTATGTGTGCTCTTCCGGCTGTGGATCTGTCTGATTTGGGGGTGACCTGCGCAAGATGAGGCCATTGATTATGTCATGGTCTCCCGACTTGGGAGACACTTTGCTGAGGTCTAAAGAAATCTGGAGTTGAGTGGCTGTCGGTCCAAGCCTTTCCACTTTGCCTCCATGTGACCTTGGACAAGCAGCTTAACCTCTTTGAAGCCCCAGTTTTTTCTCCTATAAAATTTACTAATAATTAATTTTAAAAACTATTTGTTTATTTATTTATTTTTTTTAGATAAGGTCTCACTAGTTCGGTAGTTCACTGAACTACTACTAGCCAGTAGTTCAGACTGGCTTTGAACTTGCAGGGATCCTCCTGCCTTAGCCTCCCAAGTGCTGGGATGACAGGCTTGTGCCACTGTGCCTCGCTACAGTATTTCACTTTGTTCATCGGGAGGCTCATCCTAATTCTGGTCTTGATGACTCGTGCAAAGGTGTGAACTGCACATCCTGTTACAGTAAAGGAAGTTTCCTCTGACGGCCAGTGTGAATCCAGGTTGGGGAATCCTGCACAAGAGATGGGGACTGTAGTAGATTTGCTCAGACTCAAAGCAGCTGCCCGGTGTTTGCAGTCCCTGGTATTGCCTGGCACTCTTCTGGCCTTCCTGAGCTGGGCCTCCAGCGTATTGACTGGCTGAACTCGGGGTGTGGGTCTGGAGTGTGGGCCTGTGAGGTGACACCAGGGAGGGACCCATGACATGGTGGAAGTGGAACCCTGCCAGCTGTGTTGGCCCCAGGACAGCGGAGGGGAGAGCCCTTGGGCTCCC
>PVJO010022139.1:0-28556 GCA_004026905.1 Hystrix cristata | reverse complement strand
AGCCGAAGTTGTTAATCTCTACAATCACCCAACCCATTATTATGTCCTCTCTTAGAAAGAAAATTGGAAATCAGTGGAAAGTGGCATTTTGGTATAATTGAGCTTATGTTTATTCACAAAGTGGTTTTGTTTTCCTTATGTGCTTCCAGACATCTGGATAAAGACTGAAAATTTTAGTGAAATATCAACATCTTTTCAAGTATCTAAATTATGATTGCATTTATGCTTCACTCTAAATATTTGATGGAATTTGGCTTTATGTACAAAATATATGTTTCATTGCTAAGTTATTTTTCAAGTTATTTCTCACTTTAGAATTGCCAACTTAGGAAACTGTTGGAAAGACAGTATATCAATAATGGAATTTTAAGATTGGAAGTTATTAATATAGTTTTGTCAAATTAAACATTTTGCCTAATAATTTCAAGGACAGAAAAGTTCACTTTTCTAAAACATGTAATATTTTTGGATGAGTATGACAATAATCTCTGTCGTCAATAATAAATTGTCCTCTACTCTCCTCTAAATAAAATAGGCTTAAACAGCAAAATTATTAAAATTGAAGTAAGAAATGAGGCAAGAATGACTGTTAGGTCTTTACTTTGTCACATATTCTTTGAAATTCTATTGATTGGAATGACAAAATAAAATAGTGAAGGTTAAATTCGAAAATGAATATTAATTATTTTACTGAGAGTACAATGTATCATTTACACCCAGTAAAACAATTTTAGAATACAATGTGGAACTTTAAAAAGTAAAATTTAGAGAACAGAGAGCATACATTTACTTGCCAGATTTGGGATAGGAACTGGGAAGCACTGTGAACAAGGTCACACATTTCAATTTTAAGACAAATAAGTGTTAAGGATCTAATATACATCATAGGTTGTCACAATTTTTCTAGTTAATTTGATTGGGGTCATTTTTATATAACAAAACCTTATATGCATACATTGAAAAAATATATATATTTGTTATTGATAATCTGGACATTTTAAATTTAAGAAAAAGACATATAAAATATAATGAGTAAGGAGGGTGAAAATCAATTTTGTTCATGTATAATCAATAGACTTTATATACATATTCTGCCAGAATTAAAGCGATCTCGATCCACTTTGTGTTGTAATTTAACATCTGTAAACATCACACTGAACGTTCTCATTGGAAGTGCCATAAACATTCACTTATTTGCTTCTCACATTTGGAGTCTAAGGTGTAAGAAATGCAATACTGCACACAGGGAAGATTCATAAAATAAATCACACTGTATTTGTTGCCAAGCTATGGTAAAGAAATAAAAAAACACATATGACAAATGACTAGCAGGAAAGGCGCATGGGGGTGGTGACAGGTGAGATGGGCCTTGAAGTACGTACATAAATATTTTCATGATAATTCATATTTTAATATCTGGGATTAGAGAGAACATTTTATTCTCAATAACTGTTAAAATCTGTAATGGAATTTGTTAGGTGCTCACACACTGGAAATATATTTAGAAAAATTTTAATAGACTATTTCTGAATTGAAAACATTGTCTCTTGAGGATATTTTTGTCATTTCACAATTTGAGTTCAAATTTTCCAAGACCTCTTTTCTGTTCTTCCAGTACGATTGTATATATACTGTTTTCCTGGTTCAGTAAAATACAAATTCCAGTCTATAAACCAACATTGGAAAAGGAATTTTATGTCAGTTGCTGGAGGAGCAGATCTCTGACTGTAAGAAAAGCTTACTTTGCATGAAGAGGAGTCATGTAGAGTCACAACATACATCCAGGGGCAAGGGGGCCGTATGCTGCTCCCCTCCCTGGGCACTGCCAGACTTTGCCAAGCCCTCTGTTGAAACCATTCTGTTGTATTTTACAATGATGCAGCACCTCGTACTAGAAGAAAAATGGAATCACTTTAACGAAATCCCTTGACGGTACTTCAGCCAAGCAAGGTAGCAGGAATCAATACCTCCTTTGCCTATAGTTCCAAAATTACATGGGAGCCAGCAACCAAACCAAACCAAACCATAAATAAGCCTCCTGATATGACACTCTATCCTTCCCCAGTGAGTGTAAATGTATCTCTCACTATGCCTAACCTGGGGGACCTTTGCTTATGTCACCAAGTACTATGGAACTGTGATAGTTCAACTGAATTTTATTTTTGTTAAGCATGTTTTGCTTGGCTTTGTTTTTTCCTCTTCCTTTTAAGCAAAACAAATGTACAAGGGTTACAAAATTATGAAATCAAGGATTGGCATTGATTTATATGATACTTATTCTAAAATTAAGCTAACAATACAGAGGACAACCTGGTTACAATAAAGCAATAAAAATATTCACTGCAACTGTAATACTTCAAGTGAATTAGAAACTATGAGCTAAAAAAGAAGACTCAGAATTTTTAAAAATTTCAAATACAAATTTACTAAGTTACCATGATTTGAAAGCCTCATATTTAAATCATTGCATGTAAGCTTTTTATGTAAAAATCCGTATTTTCTTTTGCACTTATGATACCTGAATAGTTGAAGATCATGAATGTCTTTCAGTTTTCTTTTTATTCCTTTGTTTTTGGTTCATGGCAAAATGTAGTGGCTATCCTACATACATCTTGTCCCCATAAGTTTAGTCTCTCTCATTATCAATATCCTGATCAGATAGATACATTTGTTAAACTAGTGGACCTACACTGGCACATCCTTGTCACCCAAAGACCATAGTTACGTTGAGCTTCAATCTACATGTTGTATTTTCTATGGATTTGGTTAACTGTATGATGACATTTACTCCCGATTATAATACCATACTACATATTTTCACTACCCTGTAAATACTCTGGGCTCCAGCTATTTGTCCCTGTTTTATCCTGGCCCCTGGCACACACTGATCTTTTTCATCTCTATAACTTTGCCTTTTCCAGAATTTCATATAGTTGGAATTATATACTCTATAGCCTCTTCAAACTAAACTCCTTCACCTGGCAGTACACATGCACATTTTCTTCTTATTTATGGCTTGATAGCTTGTTTCTTTTTAGCCCTGAATAATATTCTTTTTTTTTTTTCTTTAAGATGTACTTTATATGAATGTATCCATCCACATACTGAATAGTTGAATTCAATATTTGGTTGAATATATTGGTTGCTTCTGGGTTTTGGCAATTATGGTTAAAGAACATATTGGTTGCTTTCAAAGCTGGGCAATTATGACCACAGCTAATATCACATCCGCATGTAACTTTTTTTATTAGTACATGCTTGCAGTACGTAATTATTCTTTCATGGGGAGTTGGTACATATGTATTTTAATTCTTTGTTTTGTTTTGTCCCTTACCTCTTTCTGTCCTACTTTGTTTTATATGAATGAATGCTGTATTTCAGAATATTGTTAATCACAAGATCTACAAGATTTGACAGTGTTGAATACATTTGTAGAAAATATTAGGAAAAAAGTATTTCTAAATGTAAAAAAACTATTTCTATTACCCACCATGCAGAAACTTCTTCAGTGTCACCAGGAAACTTGTAACAAGTACTGTAGCAAAACTATTTTTAAATGAAAAGAAAGTAAACTATTTCATGGACAGCAAAGGTCTTTCAGTCTATGTATATGGGATCAGACTAAGAACACTGGGCTGTTCCTCTGATCTAGAGATGTTTATAATAACAATATAATTATTAAATAGCATAAAACAAAAAAAATGATGTCTTTATACCATTTTGGCCAAAATCCTGATTAAAAAAAAAAAATTGGAACCAGAATGAGGTGATAAACTCTGGGTTAGTCATTTTTAGCATTGTTCTGATGTTCTGATTAACATTGTTCTGACTAATTTTAACATTGTCCTGATTAATATTGTTATTATGAATTTCATAAATGACAAATTTCATGAATCAACATTTCTCGATGTTGGATTCAAAGCACCTTTTAGACAGTTTAGAGGAATCAAGAGTGGTGAGTCATGGAAGACCGTGAGTAAAAGCAGTAGACCACCTACTGGCATTGAGCTCAAGGGCGATTCACTCATCAGTTGAATGTTCCTCATTCTTGTATAAAACTGGAATGATTCTATTTGTTAGCATGCTTTCAACTACAACTGTAGAAAGGCCACCTCTAAAAGGCCTTAACAACAAGAAACTCTATTAACTCACAAAAGAGAGTTTGGGGAATCTTCAGACTCCTGGGCAGAGTCACTCCGCATTCTGTCGCTGTTTTCCTCTTATTGTCCACTCTGTGTGACGTTCCATATGCTGGCAGTGTCCACACAGGCTGGCTTCCCACATGAACAAAATCAGTTTGCCAGAAAGCTCCAGGCCACATGCTTCCTTAGTTACAGTATGAAAGAAGCATCTTATGTTCCTGTGGCTTTTCTCTAAAAAGTGTCGGTTCGATGTTGTTTTTCCTGAGAAATTTCTAGCAAACCTCTCCGTGGGACTTATTGATCAGATTAGGGTGATGTAGCCAAACCAGACCCGATTCTTGGAGGGATCACTATTAGATCCGCCAGACTTATGTCTTTGTCAGGTCTCCAAATGAATATTGGGAGTTGAGTATTGACTGAAATACTTAGAAAAAAAGTCATATGAGAGAAGATGAAGGAGTGTGTTTCTGAATGATGTAATTATAAGTGATATTTTCTTTTCTAAACTTTGTAGTAGTTTTAACAAAAAGTATATATTATTTTGCATCGCTTTACCAGCAGGCAAAAATAAATGTTTTTAAATTTTAACAAAAATTATGGACTAACATACGTACGTATGTCAGATGATCCCTTTAAATCTAGTTGTAATAGTATTTGCGTATTTGTAAAACAAGGGTAGTTCCTGTCATAAAATAAGAATTGGACACACTGACTCTTGCTGGGAGTGGGACTAATGAGGGTACTGTGTTTATTCAGTGTTTTCTCAACTGTTTTCCTTGTATTATCCAGATTATTTCAAAGCACCTGTGCTCTTTCTGTTGCATTTATTCATTTCCCCATGTGTTTCTCAGACAATGTATTTGTGATATCTACAACTTTAAGTGCAGAATTTATTACTTATTATGACAGATTGTATATTTGTATGCTTTCCTCATCAAAACTCAGTTAAAACAGGTTGATACTGAACTTTAGTGGAAAGGATCATCTTCCAGTTGGAGGAGTCTATTCTTTCTTAGGTATTCATGACTTAAAAAGACCTTACTTTCTAATTAACTTGAATTCACCTTCTCATTCATTATTGCTTTGCCCTCATGGCAAATCTGCATTTTCCTTTCCATATCCATCCAAAATTCAGCAACTCTATTTCCAAATGAGATAATGTTCTGAGTATTGATTTTACTTTATCATTATTCTCTTACTATTTATAAGAAGATGAGCTACTCAAATCAAATGACCAAAGAAACGAAAGTATTGAAATGGTCCCGAGATAGCACTGACTTGTGTATCTTGCAAAAGTAGGTAATGTCATATATACAATTAACTCGTATATACAATTAACCTTGAAATAGATATAAAAATTAGGAAAAAAACTGGTTGTTAGAATTTTCTGCATATTTTTAACTTTTTAAAATTAAACTCTATATTTACAGTAAAATTAAACTATATTTACAGTTTAAAATTAAACTCTATATTTACAGTTTAAAATTAAACTCTATATTACCTCCAGATCTATATTTCAATACTTGTTTCAAATAACGTTCTTTCAAATAAATTATGAATTTATAGGTTGTTACTAATCTATGCTGAAAATTCAATAGAAGATGTATATTTAAAATCTCTCAAATTTTACCTTTTAGCAGAATATATCTGCTATTTTGCAAGTACTATGATTAGCACTAGTGGTTACATACTAAATTATGTTTAAGAAATAATATTCTAACACAAAAAAATGAAAAGTATGAAATAATCTAAGTACACTGCAGCCAAAGCAATACCAGGAACAATAATAGGAAAAAGAGTTAAATTTGCTTGAATTGGCTGAGCAAAGACTTCACAACTCTGCTCATTACTTTTTTTTGTGGGGGGGTTGCTGGGGAGCAAACTCAGGGCCTTGTGCTTGCTAGGCAGGTGCTCTACTGCTGAGCTAAATCTCAAACCTGTTTGTTAGTTTCCAATGATATTATTCATATCATCATTTTTCTTATTCTTTTAGTTTCTCATTTACTCTCCTTTGTCTCTCCCTTTGTACCTCCTCCTCCTTCTCCTCATTTTTAGTTCTTCTTTTAAAGAAATATACAATCATAGGATTTTTTATAACAGTTCCAAAAAAAAAAGATATATTGATTTTTTTCAGAAAAAAAAATGTAATCTTTTAAAGATCCTTCCTTCTTTGTTACCCTCGAGTTTATTAAGTAATGTTTTATGGTAAGCAGACCTACTGAGGTTATTGTGGGATCAGCGAGTTCTTGTATATCTGTGTGACTCAGTGGATTTCATTCATACAACCTGAATGGCCGCGTCGGGACTCTGGTCCTAAAGAGTTATCCTAACGAAACTCTTCATACCACTACTAAATTATGTTACTTCAGAGTTAACCGCAGGAGCCTTTGATTACTCAAGGAAAAAATAGATTTTAAATACACTTTCAACTTTGCTTTGTTAAGGGAGTTCAAAGTAATAAAAAGAACACAATGTATGGTCCAAATGCCGAGTAGTAGATATCAACCGTACAGAAGAAAGACCAGCAGCTCCGATGCAGGGACTTTGAGGGTTACACTCGGTTTTTTAACAGCATACCTGTGCGTGCTTGTTGTGGACTGAAGGTTTGTGTCCCTGCAGACTTCATGTGATAAAGCCTAAGTCTATAATGTAGTATAATCTGGGGAGGCGATTGTGTCACAAGGGTGGAGCTCTTGCTAGGAAGCCTTCGTACAGAGAAACCCCGACGTCTCTCTCCTCTCTGCTGCCCTCCAAGTCCTGTAAGGACGCGGGGGACGGCGGTGACAACACGTACCTTCTGCGGCAGAGGACAGACTGGCACTTTGCTCTTCGGCTACTCGCCCTCTAGAAAGGCGGGGACTCGGTATCTGCTCTGCAAATCATCTCACCGCGTGGTAGTTGGTCGTCAGGGCCCAAGTCAAGATAGTGTTTTTAAATAGCTGGTAGACGACAGCCTTGCAAAGAAGTTCAGAATGAAAGTCTATCGCTTTCCTTTCTCGGCTGACACTCTTGCTATGATAAGATCTTCACACGTGGGTACCCTGAAAACACAGCAGACAGCATTATGACGTGAGTAAGTTTTGAATAAGTAGCCGAATCTTCATTTCTCTTCGGTCAGTCTTTCATGCGCCCCTCCCTCGTCCTCCCTGCAGAAGCGGGGAGGAGCTGATTCAGCCAAAGCCGCAAGCGACCACGCCAATCATGTCAGCCCTTCAAAAACTGGACAACAGAAAAGGAGATGTTGACTTCCGTGCCCCTGAAACAAGCTGCATTGCCATATAACATGACATATTTTCTCTAAACTCAGGCAGAAATTACTGGCAGAAAATAAAACTTGAGTCTAATGATACGCTTTTTTATATTATAAACAGCTGACATCTCATTAATATTTGAATTAAAATAAACCTCAATATTATGCAGTTGTAAGAGGACAGCTTAGTCGAGTTTTTGTTTTGTTTTGTGCAAAATTTATAAATATTTGGATCCTATTGCTAAAAAACAACTAAGAATCATGATCAGTGAGAAGATAAAATGAAATATTCTCAAATTTCAAATTTCAGAATATATTCCTATTTAACCAGGGCTTTTATAAACATAATTCTTCTTGTACAGTGAAAAGGCCGCCATATTCCTCATTTTTTTTCTGAATTGTTTTTGAAAAACAACTTCTTTCTCGCCAACAAATAGCCTCATGGGCTATATTCAGAAGAAAAGGTTTATTGCTCTGTATTTTTTCAAAGCGTTCTCTCTTGCTTGATGTTGTATTTTTGGCATTTCACAGCCAGTAAATCAAAATCCTTGAGGGACCTACTGCCATCCCCGCACGGGGTGGTGCTTTGGGGGGCCCAAAGTTCATCCAGGGCTGTGTTCTCCCAAGTCTGCATCGGCAGTTCTCTGTGTCATCAATCTTGCTCAGCCGAACAGCGTGACAATTTGTCTGGACAACACTACATAAAGAATTGCATGAGGTTATTGTTAGGTGATGAAGTTTTTCTGACAAGTATAATATGCCAAGGTTTATATGAGTGTAAAACACAGCTTATACACAAGAATTCTTTTCTAAAGGAATCTTCTCCCCTGTAGTTCGGAGAAATATTTAAGTCTTACTTAAACAGTACTATTTATGTATTATGTTTTCAAAGATGCAAACTGCATCACAACAGTGTCATAGAGCAGGGATTGCAAGAGAGTGTGAATGTTAACATCATTGTCAAGCCCACCTAAGCAAGGTTCTATAATTCTTAGTGGTAAAAACGAAGCACAACTCAAACCAATTGAAATTTGATGCATTTTGCATTACGTGCTATGCACAGCAAATGTTTTCAGAAATGATGGATAACTCAGTTTTTATTAATTAAAGGAATCATGTTGAAAAACTGGTAATTCATACATTTATTTTCAATTATCTTTGTTGTATGGGCCATGAAAGTGTCAATTATCATAAAATAAATTTACACCAAAAGTTAACAAAGCTCTTACTTTCATCTTACATTTGATTTTCGAATACTGTTAAATATACTCTTAACATATATACCTATTTCAGAGGATAAATATACACCTTGGCAGTTTGTAAAAATACACTGACAGATGAAATTTCTATCTTTAGTCATGGAATTGTGTTTTTGTACTCACAATTTGGTTTTGTTTATTTCTTCTGGAATCTACTTAAAAATATTATTTGTTTGAGGCCCATTAATGTAAGTTGTTTTACAAGAGGTGATTAAAGGAATAATCAAGCTAGTTATTTCACAATAAGGTCTGCATTCATTTTTCTCTTAGATTTTAATGCCATCTCACCTGCTGCAAGTAAAAGAAGTACATTAAAAAAAAAATGTGATTTTGTTCTAACAAATCTAAAATCACTCCCATAAGAAAAAGCAGAAATCCTTATGTGATTTTTATATAAAAGTGCAAATGTATATATTAAAATACTACATATATAATGACATGTGTTAATAACAAGATGAGCATATTAATTATATATTACTCATATACATATAGTGGCAATATTATAAATCATGCTCATGTTTTATAATACAGGATTTTAAAAAATATTTTGAAGTTATAGGGAGGAAAGTAGTGAATGTTAGATGCTTTTTGAATCATGCTGTTATTTGCATTTGTAATAATGACATATTATAAGGTCACATTTTAATATGAAACCAAAAGTAGATTTCTCACATTGTGATCTCCACCAAATTGTCATTAACACTGAGAAATTTTGCATTAAAAGGTCACAGACCTTAGATGAAAAAAATTAGACACAGTTCTATTTTGACGGTTTCTCCACGAATCTTGAACAAAACATTGAGCCTTCCTTCTTGTGAAAAGTAAAATATTAAAAAATGTATTCTGATATTCTTTTAAATTTTTCTTCAATTAAAATGCTTACATCTTCTGGTCACCCTCTGATAGTATAGTGCTCTCCAGGATTTAATAGCATTTCTGTTCAACAAGCCACATCTACTCAAGGAGTTAGTGGGCAGTTTGTTACATATGAACCATTTTATCTTGGACCATACCAGGACCACCCTTGGCTTAGAGAATGGAAATATGCGGTTGTGCTGCTTCTATATGGTCCCCTGAAAGATTTTCTGTGGTAGCTTAGTTCCCATTGTTCAACTTTCCACCCCCCAAGATGAATCTGCATAGTTCAATGATTCTCTGTACAAGAAAATGAAGATCAAAAGCATACTGTTGCTTTGCTAATAAGAAAAATAATTATAGACAATAATATTTTTATTTTGTTGTTTTCTCAAAGACAAATGATAAAACGATATATAAAAATATATACATTTTCTTTTTTTTTAATTTTATTTACCAAGAACACTTATTGGTATGCTGTATACGCAGTGATCACATTCATCATAGTTAATTTGTACCTGTACATGATACATCTTGGTTCCCCCTTCTGCCCCAGACCTCCCTTCCACTCCCTCTCCCTTCCCCATTTACTACAGGTTTATTTACATTGTAACGTTTTTCCTTTTCTCCTTTCTTTTCTTTTTCCCTTCCGTCTTTTCTCCCTTCTCCCTATCCAGTTCTCCTCTCTTTCGAATACTTTTTTTTTCACATAATATCTATTATACTTCTTTGTCTTTGTTGACATTTATGGTTTCTCAGACCAGAGAAACAATTTGATGTGTACTCATGAATGTCTGATTTATTTCACTTAAGAGTATGCTCCCAAGATGCACCCATTTACCTAAAAATATCTCTAGTTTATCCTTTTTTATGGCAGAGTAGTACTCCATTGTGTAGACAAACCAAATCTTCTTTAGCCACTCATTGGTTGTTGGGCGTTTAGGTTGTTTCCAAGGTTTAGCAATTACAAATAGTATATTTGTATAAAACTTCTGGCTCTACCGTATCATTTTAATGTTCAAGCAATTATGATCAGATATTTTTACTGTAGAAATTATACATAAAATGGAGAGAAACTAACAAACTATTGATCCTTCAAAAAAAAACCACCTGACATTAGAAGTACTTAAGCATTCCAATGTGGTGGTTCATTCTGCTTACTCTAATTATAGGATCATTCACATTTCTCCTTATTTTGAAAGCACAAATATAACAATGTTGTATTATCCAAACAGAAACCAAAGTGTCTACACTTTTTTTGTACTTACTCTGCAAGTCTCTTCTGTCATTTAGGGTCTATTTTAAATGGAAATGTGTCATTTCCTACTTGTTAATTTGGAATGTTAATTCATTGTTTGACTTACTTATTTCAAGTAGTACTTAGACATTTTATTTAGTTTTTTTTGTTCCAGAAATCCTAAGCAAAAACTTGCAAATCTCTACAAAAGACAGTACAGACTACTTTTAAGAAGTAGGCATGAGAAGGTCAATGATCAGTTTAGAAACTATATTGTATACACACGTCATTCTTAGCTACTAAAAAAAAAAAAAAAAAAAAACCTAAAAGTCCTCAAAATTATGTATAAGAAACAAGATATATAATAATCATATACATATATTAATTTAGATATTGTAATAATAGAGGCATGCAAAATAAATGAACCATAATCCCAGCTATGTGACTTGCACACACGAAAATATTTGGCATTGTTATTATTATATTTTATTCATTACTGAGAAAAAGAGGCTGATAAATTTATAGCCAGTTATCATAATCTGAATATCTTAAGGTGCTTTGCTAAAACAAGAAATGCTCTGGTATTTTAGGGAACATTTAAGTGCAGTAACGTTTTTGATTTCTTCAAGGTGTATTCTGTCCAACATCAATGGTCATTTAAAGAAAATAGCTCCTTCAAAATGATGTTGGGGAGTGGGGGGGTGGAGGTTGAGGATTTAGCTCAGAGGTAGAGCACTTGCCTAGCAAGTACAAGGCCCTGAGTTCGATCCCCAGCAACACTCCTGTAAAAACGATGTCTCAACTAAGTCAAAGATGTGTTTTATATGAAGCAATATTTCAGCAATATAGATATTAAGATTTCCCAGACATCCTCTGAATCTCCAATAAATATTGTTTCAGGAGGCCTGTGGCTAACCCTGCAAATGTTGAGATAATCAGGTTCATGAATGTTACTCTTTCTTTATTGGAGTCATTTTCTTTTTTCTAATCCTTTCATTTCCTCTTTTTCCTGTTGGCCATCCATTTCTTCTTCCTGTTTATGTGTTTCCAAAAAAAAAGAAAAGAAAGAAACTTGTGTATGAAAAGTACTTAATCTTGTGTCTTAGTGCCTTTTAACTTCTCTGCTATAACAGAATAAGGCACAGTGGGGAATTTAAAATTAACAGAATGTTTTTAGCTCCAAGTTCTGGTGTTTTGGAAAGTCCGGGAGCAAGAAGTGGGCATCTGGCAAAATACTTCTCGATCCATCATCCTTGACAGACAGTGAGAGGGTGAGAGAGGGCACAGGAAGGGACCAATTCACTGTTGCTGGTTTTCTCAAGTATAATCAATAAATTAATGAACATAGACACAGAGGTGACATGGCTAAGTAAACATTAGACTATAAATCTAAAGACAGAGGTTGAGCCCTTCTTTTACCAAATCTCCAGGTGAATATTTACACTGAATTGCAAATTTTGGGATCCAGTCCTGCCAATCACTTGAGGTCCCACCTCCTGACACAGTCCTGTGCTGTGTGAAAGGGCCATTCTGAGAAATGGATGCTTCGGTGATTTTGTCATTGTTCAGACACCACGGAGGATACTTGTACAGGCAACATAATCTCATGGGACCAGCTTCGTATGTGCTGATTGTGTTGATTGTGACATTACACAGTCGGTGAGTACCATCACGACACCAATCACATCTCCCCATCAGTTCTGGAGAGGACAAACATTTAAAACATAGTGTGTGGTACAACGCTAGTGTTACTGCTTTAAATGTAAACTAGCTGATAATAATGTATTCTGCTTTCTTTTCTGGATATTTTCCATCTTACATCTTATCAGGACTAATTAAATAAGCAGACTGTGGCTGTGCAAGATTATGCTAGCCTAACACCAACGTAAGCAAATTTGCTTTATTCAGAAAAGTAAATTTTTGCTTCAAAATGTGCTGAAACTTTGCACAGAGCTTAAATTGATCTCAAGGGTAACACATGTAAAACAAAACTCCATTGAAAACTTTTTTTTTTAAATATTCATAGTACCGTAGGGTATTACACAGCTACCCAACTTCCTGTGCTTGGGGGAGAATAGAAACAGAAATAAAAAGACAGGGACAGAGTAAGAAAAGAAGAAAAAATTTGGACAAACGAATCAGAAATATCAGATCGAGTGAGAGATTTTGTTTCACAATTAGAAACATTTGAAAATGCTATGCTTACCTAAGTATTTCTCTAAAATTTTAGATGGCTGAAGTATAATTTGGTGCTGAGAGATATTTAAAATAACCTCCAATTGATGTTTTCAAGGTGGACATATGAAACTTGTGCATAGAAACTGCACACTCCTTGAGAAGAAACCGTTTGCATTCAGTAGTGTTAGAACTCACAGCAGAGCAATGACCAAAACGATAATGAGAAAACCACTCTTGTCTCCATCTGTTTTCTATCTTCTTAATCAAAATAATAACTTTACTAGTCATTCTTAATTTTAGGAATATTCTGAACTAATACCTAAAAGATTTATGTGCACATCTTCTAATAGACTCAAGAATGTGAAAAACTTGAAAAATATGCCTAAGAGATAATGACTTCATTTCTATCATCCTCATATTAACAAAAATATAAACATCATTTCCTGATCTGTCATCTGGAAAACAAGCAGCTAGATGATCGCTCCCGTGCTTTCAGCTGTAACAGTCTCCAGATACAAGAAAATGTATTAAATTTTCCTACCAACATTTCAAGTCCATGTGTGTTCCAGTCAAAACACTAAATGCAGTTAATTTTAGTAATCAGAGATGAATTTGCCAAACTTTCTCATTTACTGTAAGATATAGGATAACAGGAAATTAAAAAAAAAAAAATAGGGATTCCCTCGTGGTTGCAAATCTTTCCAAAGACATTGTAAACTCTTAAAAGCACATGTACTCTACATTCAGGGTAGGATTTAGGGGGAGATTTCTTTTTATGTAAAGATCAATGATTTATTTTAACACATTACTTCTGTATCACGTAGCATAATGGTCCCTTTTCTGGACATTCTCAGTTCTTTGTGTTCCTGTAATGTTCAGGTCAGTTGTCACCGCAGTTAAAGCAGAGTATCTAAGAGTGCTTCAAAGGTGTGTATAGTTAATCTTCCACCCTATTAAAAACTTCTTTCTAATTATATCCCATGGTACTTACAATGTAACTGAATTTTCAACAACTGTAATACCAAATATATGGTAGAAAGAAATAATCCTCTTTTAATTGGGCAAAAGAAACACTGGATGAGAAATTCTTGGAGTGGATCATTTAATGTGGCTGAGAATATTTCTTCTTATAAGCTGTTCTGTAGTATTTATGTCTTAATTCAAGTTTCACTGACTGTATTCTTTTCCTTGAGATTTTATTGTTGCTCCATATTTCTTCAATTTACATTAGGATCTAAGGTGGGAATTAAAGCAATGACAGAAACAGATGTGATAGATTTAATCTAGTAATTTCCAGATAAAGTTGTTTTTTTTAATCATTCATTGCATTATTAAGGGGACATATTAACCAGAATTTTTTTACAAGGAAATTCTCTACAAAGGTAAAGACTTCAAGTCGTGAATTAAGTTCTGTAGCTTGTAAACAGGAGAAATATGTCTTAATTCTGAGAGAAGGTGAAATGCAGATCTGGAATAAAGTGTGCTTTAAAAGACAGCACATGGCACTTTAAGACATTACTCTTTGGAAGAGAAAAATACTTCAAAGAAATGTCCTGCGTGTGTGTGCAATTAATGTACAAAATCAACTTCTAGCACTCGGATTTTCCAAGTTAATGGCAAAGGTTATGAAGATGGGGTGTGATTCCTTATGGTTCTTGCAGGTTCGGTATTAGTTAATAGACCTTGGGTGCTCAAATTTCTAATTAAATTTTAATAATAACAAGTAAGGTCAGTATGTTTTATTTTATTGGAATTCATGTATTTTTAGTAATTAAAAGAAAACTGCAGTCTGACAGATAGCCATTGCTTCGAAATTAAAGAATCCGAGGTTCTAAATAGATTGCTGTGGTGGTCTGTCCACGTTTCCTGTGGTTGTACTAGATGGAATTACGAGTAGAAAATGAGACAGCTGGTGACAGATATAATCACTATTCAATGCTATATGAAAATTAAAAGAACTGTGAAATAGTTTTTATTTTAGTGCTCTGTGACTTAGGTCATTTAACATATTCCCTTTCTAATTTTCAGGGAATTATGGAATTTTTAGCATTCTCAGTGTACCATGTCTTGGGAGTTAAATCTTTAGCTAAATTTTCACAGGATCTCTGGTACTGCTTCAGTGCAATAGGAAAAATAATTTAAAATATTTTCCAAATATGAAATTCTGATTAGCTGTAGCTTGTTATGTTTTCTTAAAAGGACGATTGCATCTGATACATTCAAGTGAAGGAGGTTTGTGATTTCAAGTTAAACTTCAAATCTCACTTGTAGTTCAGATGCGTTTACATTGCCTCAAGAAATTATTAGACTTTAATGCTCTAGAATTATCGGGTTGAATAATTCCATTAAACTTGCCCATCTAAAATTTTAGAAACAACCATGATGAATGTGATCATTAAGTATTCAATGTACCAATACATCTTCTTGGTAAAAAATAAAATAAAATAAGATTTTAGAAATAAGTCAGGAAACTTTTGTCAAAAATGTGACTAATATTTTGTTAGTCATATTTGTGACAAAAGATCTTCAATAAACAGTTTATAAACAAATGGCATTGTTTCCTTACTGTTTCACAATTTTCAGTCCATGGTCCTTTGTCCTGTTTGCTGTTCGGCTTGCAAGGTGGGAGTACATAGTGGGAGAAGCGTTTGTAAGAGGAACACAGCTTGGTTCATGGCAGCTAAGTAACAGAGAGAGAGTGAGTGAGCAAAAGATCACAGGGGGCAAAATATGCCCTTTCTAGGCTACACCACAAATGAGCTGCTTCCTCTAAACAGGTACTATTTCCTAAAATTTCTAACACTTCCCGATAGCCTCTTATGTTATGAATCCATGAACAGATTAATGCAATGATGTGCTCATAACCCTCATCACCCAGTCACCACATAAATCTTTCACCAATGAACACTGCTGCATTTGGGATCCAACCATCCAAATATGAGTTTTGGGGGGATATTTAGGTTCCACAGAATTTTAATAACATCGTATGAGTCATTGAAATATATAGAGCAAGTTAGTATTAATTGTTAAATGAGGAGTTGATTGAAAAATGTTTCCTGTTGAATCACAATTGCTATATTTTATATGCTGTTACTATATGCTTCTACAATACTGAATTTTATAATGGGTTGACTGTAAGGAAGTGCAAGTATAATATTCAGATAGTTTCCTATTTGTTGCTAAATATTTACCTTTGTTCTTTACAAATCACTCTTTCTTCTGAGTTTATTGCGCTTCTTGGAAAAAAGATTCAGTCACCTTTTGCCAGATCTTAGTGCAATCCTTACATTACATCCAGTTAAATGGTCGTAGCACCTGTGAACTCTGCCCATGTGTCTAGGTGTACCCCTGATGTCTCATGTTCCTCATAGGTGGGACTTTGGGGAGGTGGCTTGATCATGGGTACATCATACAGGATTAAGCGTTTGATAACTGGATTGGTACCCTAATTGTAACGTTAGCATAGTTCTGGTTGTGGCAGGGTGGTTTCACTGAAGAGGCAAGGCCCAACCTGCGTGTGGGTGGCACCAAGAAATAGGCTTGTAGCATGATAGAATATAAAGGACAGAAAGAAGGCAGACTCATTGCTCTTTGCTTCCTGCCTGCTATGCCATGGACTGTTTCTCGCCTATGATGCCCCTCTGCCAGACCACCCTGGTTTGGAGCCAGATTGACGTGGACTGAAATGTCTACAAACTATGAGCTAAAATAAACCTTGCTTCCTTTGACTTGTGGGTAGCAGGCATTTTGTCCCAGCAATGAGAAAGTAACTAAAACATCAAGTTTTCCACACTCACTCTTGTCTTTTATGTTTACATCTGCCATCCTGTTCAGTCAGATTGAGTCTTCATTTCTGGTTACCACTAACTTCTCATGTCCAATTCAATAGCCTCTTACTGGTTTTCCTCCAAGTTCAACGATATCATATCATTAAAATGCTATTTCTATTTGATTATCACAATTTCCGCTTATTTCTTATGTTTATGCATCTCCATATATTTAGTTAACTCATTTTTCTCATGTGCCTCCAAGATTTGTCCTTAACCATCGTATTTTCTTATCTCTCAGTCTGGGTGATCTCATTCACTCCCAGGTAGGTCAGAGAGCATGACAATTTCATCACTCCTCTTCACCAGCTCCCAGGATTGCAAATGTAGTCTTCATAAATCTGCCACTTATTCTTCTGATATGTAAATCTTTTGCTAATGACACTCAATTCTCCAAAGCTTGTCTGGCTCTAATAATTATTTTGCTGGTGTGTTTGTCCATTTGTTAGGTTTTGACTAGATGCATAGCTAAAAAATCTTTGACATTTAGCCAAGAAGTAACTTTAGTTAGGTTATTTCCTCAAGATTACTGTCTACTACCTTTTAAGTTGTGTCTATTCCTGTGTAAAAATAGTTAACTGCTTAAAATTACTGTACACATCATTGAACATATATATACTTTTTTTGAAACAACTACTATATTTCATACATAGTTCTAGAACTTGGAAACGTAGTAAGAAACAAAAAGTTAAACTATCTTATTTTATTTTATTAAGAGCACAGTAGAAAGGGCAACACAAAATTCTTAACATGTAATTTCAGATAAATGGTAGAAGGATTACGGAGTAGATTAAAAATTTTAAAGAACATCTGAATAAAAAAAGGAATATTGTGTAGACTGAGAAAGAGGCACTTCTGAGGATGTGGCACATAAAGCTCAGTTAGAAGAATCTACCCATTTGATAAGTCCGAGAAATATCATCCTAGATAGAAATCATAGCATATGCAAAGGCCCTGAGATAGAAACAAACTTGGCATATTTTGAAAATAAAAATCAATCTTTTCTTATTTTTGCATGATAATCCTTTCAATAAAAATCAATCTTCCATTTCTTATTTTTGCATGAGATCCCATGTAGAGATGATTGGTAATAACCTCTAATATTAGGAAATTTTAAAAGAATACGAATATTACCACAACTGGATGAAACAGTCTTTCGTTCCTTACTAGCTCATAAATCTTGATTTAAAGTTAGTGTTTGGGTTAATTTGAGGACTAAAAGAGTATCAGGATGATATTTTTCAGACCAAGTTAATCAGGATGATGAAATTATTTTAGTCAATTTGGTTTTATTTTCTCATTATCATGTTTTAGCTCCAAGCTATCAATCAAATCAATGAACTATTAATTCTGATGAGTTACACAATTCACAAAAATAATTCATTGTCCCTGGATATTTTAATTGTTTTAATCATGTGCTCTATCAAAAATCAGCTTATTCCAAAGGTAATTTTGTAATCAACAACTTGATCAGCAAGTCATGGAAATTTCACAAACACTATTTTATTTTTCATAGCAAGTATTTGAGATATTTTAGTATTCCTCCTTATACTGGTTTTAATGTTTTTTATCATAAAAGTATTATAAAAAATTATATATAACTTCACCAGAGTAGTATGGTTAACAACCAAATATCATTTCTTATATTGTAGAGGAAGGAGTTCTTCAGGCTTCCTTTATACTTTGCTTTTGGGAAAAGAAAATTATAGATAAATCCAATTTATCCTCTGCCCTCTTCCATTACCCCTCCTGACCCCCTTCCATTAGCTCACCATTATATAGAAGTTGTATTATCAGTATTAGACATGCTTGTATAGCTTCGAACATATGTTGTATCCAAAATCAATACATACTATTGTGATCAATACATACTATTGTTGCTTGTTTCTTTGCCTGTTTTCAGTCTCTAGTGCCCTGTCATTTGAAATATCTGCACCTTTTATATATAACTCATGCATGTAGTGCAATGCGATACAAAACAACATCCTTTAGAGACAAAAAAATCGCTATAATGTCATGACAGCTTTTTTCTTTTAGCTTATTTTAATTATTAATTTTTCACATAAACGAAGAACAAAGCTTAGAGCCAATTTCACAAATATGTTTCAGGAAATGATTTATAATACAAACTAATCAGGTCAGATAAAAGCCCCAGGGAGAAGAAAATGCTATTGTGTTTTCAGAGTTAGAAAATAACCTTAGAAATAATCCCACAATATATTTCTCAAATTTTAAATACTGGTACAAAGATAGAAAAAAGAAAGTGTGAAGGAAAAAAAAAAAGAAAGAAATGAAACATCTAGCGAAAATACTGATTAACATCTGTATTTCATTTATTTCCTTGGGAATAATATATATAATATATATGTGAGTAACTACATAATAAAAAAGGGAATATTCATCATTAATGAGCAACTTTTCTTTAATTTATACTTGGGTTAAAAATTAATTAGCCTTTAATCACTGGAAGACTTTCATTTAATTAAAATCAACTAATGGCCCAAGTACCTGTATTACAGTGAAGCGTGGGTCTGAATTCATAACTAGTTTGAGATTGAAAATAAGTGGGTAGTATTAATACATTAGCAAGTTCATCTTGGAGATGGTTATCGGCAATTAGCTGAGACTTACAATAAAGACCACAAATAAATATGTTTCTAATGTTTCGTGTCACGTGGATGGAGTTAGAAAACCCACAATTTTGATGGCATAACTTGTCCTTTTATTTTCTATTAGTCTTTTTTGATGATGACTCAAAAATACACCATAACAGTGCATAGAGTAAAAACTCAAATAGGTATGGGAAGAAGTCTAATGTGCCTGAAAACATATTTTATTAATTCAGATATTTATTTATGTATCATATTGCTTTGTTTCTGCTTAAGGAATTTTTAAAAGGTCCAGAATACTATTTGTATGTCATTGTATGTAGGAAAGCTTCTGAATACCTTAACACACAACCACATGGCTGTGTACACTGTTTTCCTCATGGATAATTTTGGTAAAACCTATTCTTCAAAATAAATTTATTTTGAGTGTTTTAGAGTTTATGGTAGATTTTTTTTTTTTTTTTTGTGGTGTCAGGGATCGAACTCAGGCCCTTGTGCTTGCAAGGCAAGCACTCTAATCACTGAGCTAAATCCCCAGCCCAGTGATAGATTTCATACATTACTGTAATTACTATATTTTCCAGCTCTAGTAAAATAAGAACTTTTGATGAATACCTAAAATATTCTCTAGATTTTCCCATTTACCAAACTTTGGTCGGTTTACTTTTTGATGTTATTTTTAAAAGTGGATGGAAAATATAGAATAGTGTCATGTTTTGGTCACTGGATATAGTGTTGAATACAAAAATGAAAATTATTTAGATTGAATTGACATTCCATAGAGAATTTATTTTTTTCCTCCTATTTTATGGAGGTCAAATTTCTCCAAGCACTTTAATAAGAAATCCTAAAAGTAGCTACACCAAATGGGTATATTTACTTTGGGTGTATCTCTCACATTGGTAACATGAGTTGGGATTCCAAGGAATGAGTGATAATTTAAAATAAACAAAGCACAAAAAATTACGCTGGGTTTATATATCAAGAATATTTTATTGAGGCAACTAAACAATTCCAAAGTTTGATATATTTTTTTCAGACTTCTGTACAAGTAATCAGACTTCTGTATAAGTAATCACAGTATAAGTGATTCTGTGTCTCACAATGAATGGAGAAGAAAAGAGAGGAGAAGAGAAGGGAGGAAAGGAGAGGAGGAAGGTGAGGGTGAGAAGGGAGAAGGAGAGAGAGAGAATTTTTACAGCCTTTATTTTACACATTTTACACATGTGAAAGCCTGAGAAATTAATCGCCAAACTCGATATTTCCAAAAATCTCTTCCTGATTCAATCTAGCCAGTGAAATTCATTTCAACTTCTGACACGCAAAATTAGAATTTATGCTATAGTTTAGTATTTACAATCATATTCTTTGTTGATACAGTTTTTGTTACTTCGTACATCTTGACTTTATTTCTTTTTTTGAAGCTATTTACCCTCTTTGTTTACAAAAGCTTTGTTTCCATTTTTATCCTTTTTTAAAAATTTTATTTTAATAGTACATTTTAGATGTACATAGTGATAGCATTCATCATGGGGGATTTGGACCTGTACATGATGTATCTTGTTGCTTCTTTTTTTTCCCATTCCCCTCCTCTCCCTTCACCCCCTCTTCCCTCCTTATTTACAAAAGCTTCGTTTCCATTTTTTCCTTCCATTTCTTATTTCTCTTGTCCTGTTCCTTTCCCTCTCCCCCTCCCTTGTTTCCTTTCCCATTTGGACAATGACTTTATTTCTAACATTGATTTCTTATCATTAGTCATCAAAATATTGTGTATTATATAAAAATACTTGAATCTACTTTGAAAGCCCAATAAGTAAAAATAGTTCCATTTTGAAGTTGTCTGTAGTAAATTCTTTGCATTCTTAAAATATAATTTGCAAAATGAGTAAATATATGTTAAGCATTATGAGGATATTGCATTTTTAAGTGTTGAAAAATGTTACTATATATTATTCATGACCTTCATATTTTATATAATAAAATTATATTTCAAGGAAATTACAAGAAAACCTTTTTGAGTTACATAATTAACTCACTTACAAAGTTATCACTGACTTCACTTTCAAAATTCTAAACCAAATCACCTGTACCTACTTCATACAAATTCATAGAATGTGAAAGCTCACAAATTGCATCCTCTAAATAAAATATTATAATGTATATGATTTCTGTATTTTTAATAAACAGAGAAACTCAAGGAAATCATGTTTTAGAAAATCAACTTAAAATTAGGAGAAAAACAAATGTGAATCAATTTAAAAATTGAAATGCCTATGAATATGTTTCTTCAATAGTCATATGACTACTCTGAAATCATAAAGCTTGAAGAAGAGAGAGAAGAGCAGAGGTGAAGCTGTGATAAGCTCTCACATCTGTGTTCAGGGTGTGGAAAGAGGCACTGAAACTTGGGCAGAATCATTATACAGGGAATTTCATTCACACAGCAGACAACCTAAATTCCAAAATTAATTTCAGACCTTTAGAGAAAATTAATCACAAAGATACCCTCCCTCAAAAGCACAACTGTTAAATCAATAAAATTATTCTCAGTAACAAATTTAATGTAACCCAAAACTACTTATACAAATATACAGTGTAAAATATCACTTGTATTTTATTTGTTAGGTCATCTATTATGTTATTATACTTTACGTTCGTAGAGTCTTTCACAGTTTACAAAAATATTCCCAAGCTAGCTAATTATTTTAATTAGTTCTGAAGGCATCCCAATGCAGTAAGCTGAGTACATACAATGTCTTCATTTATGTAGATGTAAATTATGTAGATTTCTGTAAAACAGAAAAAAAAAGGCTCAGAGTTTGATTGGAAATATACAGTCACATATCCATGAGTCATCTGATCAGCAAAAGAAGCAATACTGTCACTGAATTTTCTGCTGCCTATAGCTATCTGCAAACTCAAACAATAAGATATATACTTTTTAAAAACTCCGGTAAATTAAACTGAGTCTGTAAACACACTGAGAAAATCACACAGAAATTTTAAAAGGAGTTAAGATTTATTTCTTCATTATGATAAATGAACCTGAGTTTGTTCTGACACAGATTATTTTGTAAAGAAGCAAACACTTGGCTTACAACACAACGGACCTTGATTAAGAGCCAGCAACAAGAATCAAGATAAATAGCAGTGAAGAGCCATTTTATTTGCCCATTTTTCTTGATAAAGTGGATTCATCTTTCGCTCTTCAGTTAGTGTATGAAATGGGGAAAAATATCATGAGGCTTTTATGTTACATTCCAAACAACACGGCTAACTTTCAACCACGGTGTTTTCGATTTACTAAGTCCTGAGATCCGTCCGGCCACCTTACGGCACTGTGGTCTTTAAGACTCTAGAGGAGTCTACCTGTTGGCAGGTAGGGTTTGCTTTCAAGGAACACATCAAAACCATGGGAAAGTTTTAAATATTTCATTCTAGCTTTTCGATATACGTATAAAACACTAAATTATGATACAACATAAGTAGTCCCTCCAATTCGTGTAAATGCTTAAGTAATAATTTTAATTCATTGGAACTATTTATTGAGCTTGGGTCTGTGTGCTAGGCACTAAGTTTAGTGTTAAATAACAGTCTCACTCAGGGGAAACGTGCCTTCTACGAAGACAGACTGCAAATACTCAGTCTTCACTCAGGGCGGCTTCACTATGTGCAGTATGTATGCGGGAAAGAAGGTAACTGCGCTTTTATAACTAACGCTATTGTGGAGGTACAAAGTCCGGGTGTTGTTGAGGAAGGTAGATTTCCCGTTTTGGTCAGTGCATGGCTTGAGCACAGTGCCTGACACTCAGAATTAACTAACGCCGTTTAGTTATTTAAAAGGCATCTCGGTTTTTAGGAAAACACTGGTCAGAGTGATTTTTCTACTAAGCAGAACATCACGCTAGCGATTTTAATTTCTGAGATTGATTGTTGCTAGCAACAGTACTCGCCAGTGACCACCGAGCTCTACCAGGAGCTTTCTTCTTCGTGAATCGCAGTAGAATTTTATTATTCGCGATTCCTGTACTTACACGTCAGAGAAGTGAAGGAATGAGCAGAACATTGACACATTCTCGGCGAAGACCTACTTACAACTTCCCGAAGCTGCAGCTAGTTCCTGATACTCAGAGTGTACATGCTTTGTTTTGCTGATGAAACAATAAAGGTGAAAATACTACAAAATGTATGTTGATCTTTGGTCGTATGTCTATGGGTGTTACTGTAATGATGACGTTATTTCTTTCTGATTTCGATGGTATTAATGTTTCATAAAGTAGTGACATGTGAAATTCATAAGCTAATTAGCTGCTACCTAACTCAGTAAAAATTCATAAAAATAACTTCAAAAACTAATGTTTGTAGCAATTATTGATGAGTGGATCAAACATCAAAAAGTTAAAAACTACTCAAAAGCACAGTTGTTTTTATTTATGAGATGCACGCTTGACCAAATTCTATGTACCTTAAAATATGCGAATATAAATTTAGGATGATTTGTAAAAAGAATAATGAACAAATCCAACAAGAGACACTTTATTATCTTACAATTTGAGAAGCTTCCCCTAACAATTCTGTCCTTACTTCGTTGTGCTGGAATTATGTAAGTGTAGGTGTGTCAGGCATTTCTTTTTGTATTAAAATTGCCTACTAGAAGAGCAGATTCAACGTTCTGTCTCCCTTTTTGCAATTGTTTCTAATTTAATGAAAGATTCATTTGGTTAAACCTTGTAACAAAACAATTCTCTTTCATTAGCTTACAAGTCAGGAAGATAAAGAAATCTCCTACTGTTGATTATCACACCTAAGAAAATGCTCTCATGAACTAATCTCTCAGGACTGCCCTGGACACGCTGTGTCTGTGTTGGGGAGCAGTCAAGACAACATAGTCTTAACCACATTTCTGGGTTCAGAGGGAGACTCCACCTCCTTCCAACTGCATAATTTAAGGAACTTCACCTCACTTTTCTCTATTCAGGTGTGCAGTGGCGAAAATAACAACACTTACATCGCTCTGTTGTGACGGTGAACACACTGCAATATGCTTGGTGTAGGGAGGGTGTAGGGAGAGAGGACAATTATTATTGTTTCTAGACAATACCTACATCTAAGCCTCTTGAATGGTTTGCTGTACCACACGCCAAACTGAAATGAAAGAATTAATGGCACACTATGAAAGAAAAGAGACAGAGAGAGAGACAGAGAGACTTTGTTTTGCTTCCAAAGAGTATTTACTAAGCCAATGTGATGGCTGATTTGCTGTTTTTATAACTCAAAATGAATAACTTGAATTAATTGAATAAGATGGAAGTGAAAAACTATGTGCTGATTTTTCTTCTATTCTCATTTAGTTTTGAATATAACTTACTGTCAATTCATTTTAACAACTTTTAATGATACAAGCAAATAATGTCACCATTCCTACCATTCCTAATAATATTGTCCAAGAGTAATGATTGCTAACTTTTGGTAATATATTTATAAATATTTTGTTGCATGTGCATTCAACTCTATAAATGAATTTAAGATGTCTTTAAATATACTTATTCATAAAATGTAAATAAAAAATATAATTATCACTACACTAGTTAGAGCCATTGTTTGATGCTTAATTCTGTCAATAACCATTTTGTAAATTTAAGTTGAAAATGGTTATATGCTTTTATTAAGAATAGCAGAACAAACATAATATTTCTTTATTTTTTATTAGTTGTTCATTATTTTCAAATAAAATTTTAATGATATTGTGCGAATGTTCCTGAAAATTGTTAGTTTTTTAAATTTAACGACATATTTTAAGACTAAGCCTGCACTATTTAAGGTAGCTGTTGAGGGAGATATTTAGCGAAATTTCACTGAAGCTTTCAATAGTAAGTGTTCTCTATAATATACGTAAGAGAGAAATAGTTCCAATAATTCTGGGCATTTGAAACATAAGAAATTTTTTCATGAGGTTTGTATCTGTGACAATATTGAATTAATTTTCTATTTCAAAGATTTCTGGTGCTTTCCCTTTGTATTAGATGTATAAAAATAACTGCAGGAAACAGCAAATTCTCAATCATACAAAAAAATCATACTTCTTAAAAATATCGCCATATCTTCTTTCAAGGCCATCTATCCCATAGTTTTTAAATAATGTGATGAACAGTATTTGGTTCCTAGCACAGATACTTGAATGTAATTCTCTAAGTGATGCCTGTTTAAATACAGTAACATGGTATCTTTTTCTCTGTACAAAAAGACAAGTTTATTTCAGAAGTATCTGTGACAGTTATGCTTAATTGTCAAATTGGTGGAATGTTTTTCAAACTTTTACGGTCAGTTTTTTTCAAACTTTTACAGTTAACATGAAGAGTTTTATGGTGCAGACTACTAAATTTGTAGGATGAAGTAGTCGTTAATTAAAATACCAAACTTATCTTTATTAATAATGTTATAAATATGATTTTCAGACTAGTGCTATAAGTCATAATCACCTACTAAATTCTGACTTGGCTAGTTTAATATTAGTTGCAACTACAGCAATCTTTTTGTAAGTATATTCATTAATGAAGAAGTAAAATTGAGTTTGTTACAATTAAAAAAGCTTTCAAGACAAACCAGCCCAAAACATGACTATTTATTTATCTAAGATTTACTACCCTTTCTCCTGTAATCTGTTTATCTTGGATGTGTTTTGGTTTAATTCTGTTTGGAGATGCTTGATTTTGTAGGAGGATCCTTCGGCTTATCTAGGCAATTTAAGCACATGGAATGCTATATAATATTACAAGGAGCAAAAATATTAATCCCCATCTTTAATAAGTATACCCTGAAGTTCAAAATTAAATCAAGGAAAGTTCAATATTAAAACTCTGAGAATAAAATGAAGTTATATTTCCTTCATTAAGAGGTCTTTACATAGACTTAAACATTGAGAAAATGTATTTTACTATGATACAAATGAATTATATAACTTAACCATCCCGAAAGTTTTCGTTTCCTTAGGGGGAAATTCACCCAAAACAAAGATGCAAATGTTTCGGTTTCTTTTAGAGTAACTTTAAACATACCGTGTGAACCTTTCTATGAAGATCTTTGCACATTTGTCTTATTATTTCTGAGTCAGCCTACTCTAACACAATACCAAAATACCAGTGAATATGTATTCACTTGAGACAGACAAATACCAATCTCTGAGTGCTGACAGATATCCAGGGCAGGAGTAGAAGAAATATCGGCTGGGAAAAATTAGCGTCGTTATCAAAAGCTTTGTGACGATGTTAGGTACGGTTTTGTTAAGAAGCAAATTTACTTTATCTCAATAAAACCTCAGCCAGAGCTAAAAATCACACACATACTACAACTTCTCAACACAACTTCTTCCCTCTACCACAGCCTTCAAAAATGCTATATATTTAAAGAGCTAATCATCTAAAAAGTTAGTCTTGCGTACAACACTGCATTTGATTTCTTTTATTTACACGCATCCATACAACTTCCTGAACAATAGCCTTGTGTGAGCACTACTTTAATAATTACAATACTGACATAATTGTACAAGCATATTTTGTCTAAGCATTTGAAAAAGAATTTCTTGCCACTGACTGATGAAGTGGTTTTCATACTTGCCTCATTTTGACCCTGGTACAAGGGCCTTTAAGAATTAAAAGTAATGAACGACTGAAAAGGCAATACTCCCTGAGTATCGTAAAAATATTATGGGTACACTTTGATAATAAATGTGATTTAGACACACCGCATTTCAAACATACCCACTGAGTAGTTTTTATTATTTAAAGAGAGCTAAGAAATTAATGTCCTTTTTTCCAGAATGGCTGAGACAAATTATGCAAAGAAGTTCCATACTCTCAGAATAAAAGCAATAGCTGTAGTTATTTCTTCACCTCTTTCCATACCCCTGAGATGCATTCATAATAATATAATAGCCTTATTGCAAAAAAATAAATATGAAAAATGTCATTTTAAAACTATAATGAAGTGGAAAAGCTAAATTTATCGAGGACCATGTTCTCCAAAGCTTTTTAACCTCAGTACCTGATATAATGTCTGTCAGATTTTGAGCAGCCCAAAAGTAGGTGTTAAAATAATTAATAAGGAAACAAATGCATATGTTAATAAATAGCATATCATTATTCCTACATGAATTAATAATTTGGCTGTATTTGGATAAAAATTGAAACTAAGGTATAGAATAGAATATTTACATGGGTTATTCATAACAGAGAATTCAAAATGCAACCTAAAATTCAAAAGGCCTAAAAAGTGACTATCACCTTAAAATTTTAGTCTATGCTTCTTTTTGATTTAAGACTTTGTATTATATAGATAAATATTTATGATATGTATTCTTAAAAACACATATTGAAAAATATAACATGTTACATGCTAAACCGATATTTGTTATTTTGATTTTCTGCTAGACACTAAGTACTGGTGAGAGAGCAGTTAACAAAACAAATTGCCTCTTTGTCCTCTTGAATCTTTTTGTCCCGTGTCTACCACTTACTTGTGTATTCCATCTTAGGTTGACACATAGAAACAAAACGAATAGATGCTACTCTTGAGAACAGTAGCTACTTTCTCATGTTCTTTAAGAATATGCAACTTTTGGGACTGGGGATTTAGCTCAGTAGTTAAAGTGCTTGCCTACCAAGCACAAGGCCCTGAGTTCGATCCCCAGTACAAAAAAAAAAAAAAAAAAAAAAAAAAAAAAAAGAATATGCGACTTTCACTCTTTTTAGCTTCCTAATTTATCTCAGTGATTCCAGGTTGAAGATATTCTCTTATTACCTCCCTTCAAATAATGACCAAAAATGCTACTTGGTTATGAATACTACTTGGTTAGGATTCGAGGCAACATAAACATAATGAGCTGGAACAACCCCCCCCAATAAACTTAAAGACAGAAAGCTTATGGTGAGGACAAAGATTTCTCAAGAAATAGTTTATCCTTGTTTGCATGCAAAAGTGCATTTCTGTAAATTTAGAGCATACAGAATATTTTGGATCCTAAATTTAGAAATAAACTGAAGACTTGAAGGTGCAAACCGTATTCACTGTTGGCAGCAAGACAGCTCCTTTCTTCTCAGAGGCAGTGGCTATTGCTCATAATGATCTTAGAGGCAGGTGTTTACACATTCCTATCATCAGAATAAAAAAACCTTCTATTTCAGGTCAGGTGATAAAAATGAAA
>PVJO010022138.1:0-28605 GCA_004026905.1 Hystrix cristata | reverse complement strand
ATAAAATACATGAAGAAGCTGGTTAGCCGCCCTCTTCTGGCTGCCTTCTGCCTGTCTGCCTTGCCACCCTGCCTCAGATCCAGCTGATTGTGGACTGAAACCTCTACAAACTGTAAGCCAAATAAACCTTTCTTCTCCTAAATTTGGGTGTCTGTTATTTTGTCCCAGCAATGAGAGAAAAGTAACTAAGACAGAATTTGGTACTAGAGAAGTGGGGTCGTTGCTGGGCCTACACTTGACCATGTGGTTTAGCAGCCTTTGGAGCTGGCTTGTGGGAAGAGGAAGAGTTAGGAAAGATTTGGAAATGTCACCTACAAGAGACACCCTGGAAAACATTCCTAGGTTGATAGCAGGATATTCTGGTCAGAGCTCAGAAGATCAGAATGCTGAGAGGAGATCTGCCGGTACAGACCAGTCTTGGGAGGTTTCTGCTGGGAAGAAGGACTGCGTTGCCTGTTGGACTTCAGACCATGTATGTTATGGTTTGGCAGAAAGTTTGTCTGAATTTTACTTGTGTCCAGAGACTTTGCCTGAGACTGAGATCAAGGGCGGCAGACTAATTAATCTTGCAAAAGAAATTTCAAGGCAGTCTAATGTTGAGGTGGTGGCATGGCTATTGTTGGGGACTTTTAGCCAGATTTATGTTGAAAACCAAGAGCAAAGAGCCCGGCAGAATGGTTCAAAATGTTGTGAGTTTGCCTATAAAGGAAGCTCCAGTAAAGTTGTGGCCTGCAAAGATAGAATGAAGGAGAGATTGGTTGCTGAAAAAACTAGTAGGAAAAAGCCAGGTATTTTGGAAGATGAAAGAAAAGATGGCCCAAGGACAGCACAGGAAACAGCAGGACTCCACCCTTTGCAGCCTTGGAGTTGGAAAGGTGAAAGATTTTGCTTTGAGAAGAATGCCCCAGAGCACCACATTCCAGAATGGCGGCGGCCTAGGGAAGTTGGTCCTCGGGATTTGGTTCAGAGTGCTCAGTGATACAGGCGCATGACCCCTACAGACAAGTGAGAAGGAAGCCTGGTTTCTGCTCCAGCTGGCAGCAGACCCTGGCGTCGTCCTCATGGCCCTGGATTTAGGTTCATGCAGAATGCAAGAGTTGTGGGGTCAGGAAGGCTTCCACCCAGATTTCAGAAGAAGGCCTGGGAGGCCAGGCAGTGTGCCCCTGAGAGGGCGGTATGTGAAGCTGTGAGCGTGAAGCCGAAGGTGCACTGGAGACCCCAGAAGTTTGGAGAAGCCAGGAACGTGGATCACCTGAGGAAAACTGCAAGGGGGGAGCAGAAGCAGCCCAAGAGAGAAGCCGTGGGAGCTACCACCACCGGAAGTGCTGTAGGGGCGGAGCCACCCAAACCCCTTGGTGTTCAGACTTCATCACAGATCGCCTCTGATGCTGCACATGGAACTACAGGACTTAATGTTTGCCCTGCTGGATTTCAGACTTGCTTTGGTCCCATTCCTTTTTATACCTCTTGGAATGGAAATGTTTATTTTGTGCCATTGTATGTTGGAAGTGTTTAACCTTCTTTTCATTTGTACAGGGGCTTGCAGCTAAGAGTTTGCCTTAAATCTCAGAGGAGACTTTGGATTTGGCCTTTTCAGCAATGCTGAAACTGTTAGGACTTTGGCAACTCTTGGAGATGGACTAAATGCCTTTTGCATGAAGGGCTATGCATGAGTCTTTAGGGGTCCAGGGGCGGAATATTATGGTTTGTGTCTAGATGTCCCCCCAAAGCCTCAAGTGGTAAGAGGTAGCTGGATCTAGAGTGTGTGATTAGTAAATTAGTCCACTGATTGGTTTGGGATGGTTCTGCTGGAATCAAGGATGTAATGCTAGGATTAAGGGTATTAGGATTAAGAGTGGAAGTACTGCCCACTCTGAAGCCAGGTAGCCTGGATAAGATATAAAATACAGGAAGAAGCTGGTTAGCTGTTAAGCTTGCTTGCATTCCTTGCTTACCTGGCTGTGTTCTGCCTGTCTGCCATGCCATCCTGCCTCGGACCCAGCTGACTGTGGACTGAAACTTCTACAAACTGTGAGCCAAATAAACCTTTCTTCCCCTAACTTTGGGTGTCCAGTATTTTGTCCCAGCAACGAGAGAAAACCTAACTAAAACAGAAGGTCTTTGTCTCAATCTGATAAAAGCCATCTATGACAAACCAACAGTCAACATCATACTAAGTGGTGAAAAACTGAAAGCTTTCACTCTAAAATTAGGAACAAGACAAGACTGCCCACTATCGCCACTCCTAGTCAATATAGTTCTGGAAACATTAGCCAGAGCAATCAGACAAGGGAAAGAAATAAAAAGAATAAGGATAGGAAAATAAGAAATTAAAATTATCATCATTTTCACATGACATGATACTCTACATAGAAGACCCCCAAAACTCCACCAAAAACTCTTAGATTTAATAATCAAATTTAATAGTACAGCAGGATACAAAATCAACAATGAAAAATCAGTATCATTCCCATACACAAATAACAAACTCACAGAGAGAAATTAGGGAAGCAACACCTTTCATGATAACATCAAGAAAAATGAAATATATAGGAATCAATCTAACAAATGAAGTAAAAGAACTTTACATTGAAAACTACTGCACTCTGAAAAAGGAGATTGAAGAGTACAATATCAGAAAATGGAAAGACATCCCTTGTTCTTGAATAGGCAGAACCAATATAGTGAAAATGGACATACTTCTGATATTGTTTTACAGATTTAATGCAATCCCGATTGGAATAGCAATACTATGTCTCACAGAACTAGAGAAAACTATCCTAAAATTCATATGGAACCGAAAGAGACCTAGAAGAGCAAAAGCAATTCTGGGCAACAAAGGCAAGACAGGGCACCACAATCCCCGACTTGAAATTATACCACAAAGCTACCATGATAAGCAACAACAACAACAACAACATGGAACTGGCAAAAAACCAAAAACAAACAGAAAAACCAGATCCAAGGAAATGGAGCAGAAGAGATCAGAATCAAATCCCACACTCAGCCACCTTATCTTTGACAAAGGGGCCAAACACCTTCACTGGAAGAAAGAAGCCTCTTTAATAAATGGTGCTGGGAAAACTGGCTTCCCACATGGTGAAGATTAAACCTAGACCCATTTCTCTAACCATGCACTAAACTAGAATTGAAATGGATCAAAGATCTAAATGTTAAAACAGAAATACTTAATCTGCTGGAAGATAGATCAGTTAAAAGTCTTGAAGACATAGGTGTAGGCAAAGACTTCACAAACAAAACCCTGATACTAAGAATGATTAAAAGAATGATACCACAAAGGGCCAACATCTGATATCTCATCATATTAAAAAGTTTTTGCACAGCAAAAGAAACCACCAACAGAGTGAAGAGACGACCCACAAAGTGGGAAAAATTTTTACCAGCTACTCCTCAGACAGAGACTAATATCTAGAATATATAAAAAACTCAGAAAAATCAGACCTCCCAAATTTAAAGACCCAACCCCAAAATGGGCATCTGAGATGAATAGACACTTCTCAGATGAAGTACAAACAGCAAATAAACATATAAAAATGTTTAAAATCACTGGTCATTCGAGAAATGCAAATTAACATCACTGAGAGTCCATCTCACATCGGAAAGAATGGCTATCATCAAGAAATCAACCAATAACAAATGCTGGTGAGACTGTGAGGAAAAAAAAGAACCTTTTTCCACTGTTGGTGGGAGTGTAAATTGGTACAACCAATATGGAAATCAGTATGGAGATTCCTTAAAAATCTAAAACTAGAGGTTCCATTTGACCCAGCTACTCCCTTTCTTGGTATCTTCCCAACAGAGTTGAAAGCATCATATCACAGTGATATACACAGACCTATGTTTGTAGCAGCACAATTTGTAATAGCTAAATCTTGGAAATAGCCTAGATGCCCATCAATGGATGAATGGATAAAGAAAATGTGGTTTTTATATACAATGGAGTACTACTGTGCTATAAAGAAGGCTAAACTTGAGACATTTCTAGGTAAATGTATGCATTTTTTTTTTTGGTACTGGGGATCTAACTCAGGGCCTTGTGCTTGTGAGGCAAGCACTCTAACTGCTGAGCTAAATCCCCAGCCCCAATGTGTGCATCTCGAGACCATACTTTTAAGTGAAATAAATTGGACATACGAGTTTAAATTTTGCATTATTTCTCTTGTGTGAGAAACTGAAAGGGTAAATAAGGACCAAAATGGATGCTAGAAATTGAGAGGTATGAAGAAAATGTTCAAATGGGAAGGGCAACAAGGGAGGGGGACAAGGGAAAGGAAGGACGGAAAAAGGGAAAAAAAGAAGTAAAAAATGGAAACAAAGTTTTTGTAAATGAGGGCAAGAAGGGTTGAAGGTAGGGAAGCACAATGGAGAAAAAAAGAATAATCAAGATATATTGTGTACAAGGGCTGGGGATTTAGATCAGTGATTACAGTGCTTGCCTTGCAAGCACAAGGGCCTGAGTTCGATCCCCGGTACCACAAAAAAAAAAAAAAAAAAAAAGTGAAAAAAAAAAAGATATATTGTGTACAGGTACAAATTCTCTGTGATGAATGTGATCATTATGTATATCAAAAATGTACCAATAAAATTAATTTTTAAAAAAGGAATGGAATAAATGAGAGAGGAAGGGAAGGTGACTGGGAATAATACAGAGTGTGGAAACAATCAAGTATGTTACGTCACATATTCATTATTTTGTATAACTAATATACACTAATTTTTAAAAAAGCTAAACGAGGCCGGGCATGGCGTAGCATGCCTGTAATCCTAGCACTCTGGGAGGCTGAAGCAGGAGGATCACAAGGTCCAGCCTAGCTTGAGCAACTTAGTGACTTAGCAAGACCTTGTCTCAAAAAAAAAAAAATAGGTCTGAGCTCCTAACTCACTGTGTAGGCCCTGGGTTCAAGCCCCAGCACTGGAAAATAAAAACAAAAATAAAAAGACAAGCAACTCAATTAAGAACAGGTCAAAAATTTATAACACACATTTCACCAAGAAAGAAATGACCAATAAGCTCAAGAAAAGTTGCTCTACATCATTAATCTTTAGGGAGATGCAAATAAAAACCAAAATGCAGTACTACTTTACACCCATTCGAATGTCAGTGAGGATGCAGAGAAACTAGAATCTTCACACATTGCTGGTGGGAATGTAAAACGCAACAACCAATTGAGAAAACTGGCAATTTCTTAAATAAGTCCAGCAATTCTCTAGATATCTGCTCAGGACAAACAAAAATATAACATGCACACCAATGTTCATGGAAACGTTATTCGTAATAGCTAAAAAGTAGAAAGAACCCATGTTCGTCAACCGATAAGCAAAATGTGTGATATCCATAAAATGGAATATCTTTCAGGCTTATCTGGCAGTAAAGAGGAATGAAACAATGATACATGGTATAACATGGATAAACTTCAGAATACGTGAAGGAAAGAAGCCAGAAGCAAAAGCCCACATTCCACTTAAACGAAATCTCCAGAACAGGGAACTCTGTAGGGGCAGAAAACAATTTAATGGCTGCCTGGGGCTGGGAGTGGGAGTAAGGATCACAAACATCATGCAGGATCCTTTTTTGGAGTAAAAGAAATATTCTTAAAGTGTATTGTTTTGATAGTGCTGCAGTACTGTAAATTTACTAAAAATCATTAAAGTGTATGCTCAAAGTGGTTGAATTATTCCTCAATAATCTGTTTTTAGAAAGTCAACACAGGCATGATTTTTACCCACATGATTCAAGTTGACTGGTATTTAACGGAGGAGACATATGTATCTGCAAACGAATGTAATGCTTTTATCTAATTTTGTGTATAAGCATATATTCAATGTGCTAAAGTTTGTTTTCTCATTGTATTTCATGCCCTGATTTCAAAATCCAAGATTTTTCTTGGAAAAGATGTTGTCTTGAATTACTGTCCTCTCGTTAATCAGCCCGTCTCTTTCTCCTTCTGTCTCTCTCTCAGAAAAGAGGAAACAAATACGAGGAAAGCATTTGATTCAGTACTCATTAGCCTAGAGAAGGAAAAATGTACTTGCCTGTTTAAACTTAATCTGTGACAAATTTTTAGGACATGTATGTAGGATGGAGAAATAGTTGAAGATCTAAAAATTCTTGGTTAAAATTCTTCACACTTCTCACAGTGCGGGAACAAGACATCGATTGAAATAGTTACCAGAATTTGTTTACTGACTTTCTGGAAATGAACTACAGTTTGGACACTGTGGAACTTAAAGTTTAAAGTGCTAGAACAAAGGCCTTCAATTCAGAAAGGATAAATCAGAGTTTACCATTGGGATCTTCTAGGGTGTTCTGGAAAGATTTAATATATTTAAATTTTTATTGTAGAATTTTTCTAGGGTCCCAGAAAACGAAGGAGAGAGAGAGACAGACAGACAGACAGACAGAAAGACAGGCAATGTCTTACAGAAAACCATAGCCTTGTTCTCCAAAGTTCCTTTAAAATTCTTTTAATTGTACATGTTTGCGATACATAATGAATATGTTCATCGTGGAGAGATGGTACAGATATATCATGTCTTAATCCTTTTTACTTCCCCTCCCTTAATTTCACACTTCTACTGATACTGGTATGTGACGTGGATAGTACTTTCATGAGATTGCTCAACGCGAAGGATGACTGTAACCACGTGGGGGCAGCAGATATCTGGCTTTTCCAAGCTTTGTCTCCCAAACCTGAGAGAGCTCTTCCACGTGGTTCTCTTCACTCTGTCTTTTCAAGACTGTCCAGGGAGAGAAACGACTGTCCTTACAATACCAATACGAGAAATCTCAAGTGCTGGTAGCAGGTTGATAAAAGCTTGTTTTTTATGTTTCTATTGGCTAGTTCCTTGGAGGTCATTGTGGGCACAAGACTGTTTCTTAGCCATCAGGATCTCCTTGGACAAGTGCCTGACATTTAGTGAGAGTTCAAAAAATGCTGATTGTAAACAGGGCATGGTGGTGTACACCTGTAGTCCCAGCACTCATGAAGCTGAGGCAGAAAGCTCGTGAATTTGAGACCAGCCTGGACAACATAATGAGACCCTGCCTCTTTTTTGTTTGTGTGAGTGTCCTTAAGTGTTCTCAGGAGTCAGCTGCTCCAACTCATCAGAGCACAATCTCAGATGGCCTCGCTCAGAGGGGACTATGTCTCTTTAGTTAAAGATGCTCACACTTTCCGATGGAACAGCACCTTCTCCATAGCTCTACGCTCATGAATCTAGACCTGATTCAATTCCTAGCATCTTATAGCACCTTGTCAAATCAGTAATTCTAGCTGAGCCTTGCGGTGCATATACTCTGCAGAAAGATTGTGAGTTTGAGCCCAGCCTGGGCAATTTGGTGACTTAGTGAGATCCTGTCTCAAAATAAAAAATGAAAAAGGCTGGAGTTGTAGCTCGATGCGAAGGTCCTAAATTCAATCCCCAGTAGAAGAGGGGAGGGGAGGAGAGGAGAAAGGAGAAAAGAAAATGATGATTCTGGGAAAACATAGTTGACACAATCTCGTTTTCTTTACCCACATGGTGCCAGGGCAGGACCTGCATCTGGAAGTTGGAGGGCGGAAGGTGAGGCTGGCAGAGCCAGGGCTGAGATTCTGTGCTTGTTCCCTGGCAGCTCAAGTATCAGGGCCTCGTGGTTGAGGTGAGCACTTGTGCCAGCACCACCAGCTATCTACCTCTGTAGCTCTTACACTAACACCCGTATTTGTTTCCATAGCTGTCCGTGTGTGTGTGTGTGTGTGTGTGTGTGTGTTGCTGGGGATCTAACCCAGGGCCTCCCATGTGTTAGGCAAGCGCTCTACCCCTAGCCCTGTCTCAGTGTTTTTGAACGCCTTTATGTGCTCCTCAGACATGACCTCATTTATTATTTTTCTGTGTAGGAAAGGTGTTTCATGCAGATGCCAGCCCCTCTGCCAAGAATACCCTTTCTTTCTTCTCCATCTAATTCCTTTTATTTTTTCAATCTCATTCCTATGTGTCTTACCATCCAGCTCAAGGCACAGCTTGTTCTGGAAACTCCAGTACGGTGTAGATGCAGCTGCAATAGTTTCCTGTAGTACTAGGTCTTACCCGCAGCGCCGTACATACTAGGGTCCTGGACTTGTTCATCTTGCTCACCTGTGAAAGCACAGCTCCCAAGGTTGGCGCTCTGCCTCACCTGACTTTGCGTCCCCAGAGCCTAGCAGAGTTACTGGCATGTTGGAGTTGCAGCATAAACGTTTGCAGAATGAGTAAACGAATCAATCCATTTATCACGGAATGAGATGTTTCCCTTCCCTTTCTTTCCCCCAGTTAAAATGCTTTGATATTTAAAAAAAAAATCCCTCTTAGGAAATTATTTTTAAAATAAGCAGTCAGCTCCTACCTCCCACGCAAGGAACATCAGAGAATACCAATGAACCACCATTTGCAAATGGGACTTGCCGAAGGAGGAAGTTTGAAGTGCGAACCCCCATCAACATCCCAGGCACTGTGGGGTCCAATGAGGATATGGCCAAGCTCCAGGCATGCAGCTCTGAAATACACATACCTCACCTCGTCAGTACCCAGTGTTGAGGCATAAAGGTGAATGGCTTCCAGAAGCTTCTCAGTGTGCCAAAGACGCAAGTCATCAACTCCCACGGCATCTCCGTATGACAAGCAGGAGAAGTGGGGATTTTTTTTCTTCCTCCTCTCCTCTCTTCTCTCCCTCCCCTCCCCCTGTCTCTCTCCTCTCTCCCTCTCTCTAGTCCTTACAGTTGGAGGGTTAGAAGCCAGAGAAAGGTTAAGCAAATTGCACCACTTAAAAGAGAACAGTCAAGCCAGGGCTCAGTCTGGTGTTCATTCCTGTAACTTAAACAGGTCTGTGTTTTAATGAATTCGTGGCATATGGGCCATAATAATCAAAGCGCCTGGCATTTCCTGGAATTTATGATCTGGTGGGGAGTAGGTCGTTTTTCTGCTTTTGAATGAATTCTCACATGTCTAACTTTGGAGTAAAGAAACTTGACATAAGTAGAAATAGTTTCTTAAATAAGTGCTGTAATGCTTTTTCTTTGTTCATCCTGTTACATCTACTCCTATCTTCTCCTTCTCCCCTCAAACCCATCTTTATCCACAAACTATCTTTGTTCCTTTTTTGCCGGCATTTTAAGAGTGGTGAGATAGTGTTCTTAAAGTCTCTTATCACCAGGGGAGAAAATTATTTGGTTTGCCATCATCTGTGTGAGAAGAGAAGGTCATAGCCATCATCTCTGCTGACCCACAGTTGTTGGACACTGGTCTGTGGACAAAGAGCTCTCCTTGTGACCTGGATTTGTAGCTCTGATCTCCAAAAAGCCTTGTTGATTCAGGAAGCAGTGAAAGTCTGCGGTTGCAGAAGTGGCCTGATGGATGTGTTCTGTCTTTGACAAGACCTTCCAGAGCTGTCTTGAGTGTGTGGAAGTGGTAGCTGGTATTCTGAAGGTCTACTTGGCCCCACTTGCTGAGAAAATTGTCACTGAGGATTTGCTGTGGGTGTTCAGTTCTCATTGAAAGTTACACCAGCTGATGCCAGTGAGGTTAAGTAAAACCTTTGACACTGATGTTAATATTTGTGTTTTGTTCCTAAAGTGAATTGAGGTTCCTCCAAAGCCAGACTTTTTCTTCTCCAGGAAAAATTCTGATTGCAGTGGGTAATGGTGATTTTTAAGGGCCTTAAATTGAGTTTCTCAGAAGTGCCTTTTAAAGGAAGTTTCCCCCCATGCTTTCTCCACCTAATATCTTACGTGTGCAATTCTCGCTAGCTAACAAGAACTCTTTAAAATGGAATCCTTGACTCTTTCCGTAAAATGCTTTCTTTTTGAGACAAACCGTCATGGGAGCTATTTAGAGCCTACGTCAGTCTGCTTGAGAGCTGAATGATGTACTTTTCCAAGCATATTCTTAACTCAAGCAACAAAAGACTTCAAGTTTGCCAAGTATTTCCAGACCCAGGGAATGGCAGGGGACCGTAGATCTTCAGGGTCTTCTTTTGCACAACAGCCCTCCAGAAGCACGACTGGCGTTAGCCATCAGCATGTTGAAGCCCTGGCACCCAGGAAGCTCCTTCACTCCGTGTTGAATTTACCCCTGCAATACACCTGGGTTAAAATACTTGAAATTCCCAAACTAATATAATAATGAGAGACCCTCTAGGTTTCAAGGATCCCAGGTCAAATCTAAAAATTGGGTTTGGAGTTCATTACAGATGTGCAAGTCTTGGGGTGCATGGGAGGCTCACGAGGCTGCCACTTATTGAGACAGAGGCCTGGAGAGAAAAGAGGAGCAGTTTCTCAGGAGCTCCACTGGGGCAGGTACACAGTATCTGTGCTGGATCTCAAGAATGCTTGATGGGGCAAGAGCATTCCCATGGTAATTCCCTGAGGTTAACTAGCTGTGACAGGGGAAAGTGATAGCTGCATGATTCATAAATGTGTGCAAGCGAACTGTCCCAGGCTGGGCTCCTGGGTTACTCAAAGACCAGCGTCTGAGGTCAGGTTTCAGGCTTCTGCACGTACTGTCCTCTAAGCAGAGGGAAAGAGAAGCAGTAAGTGTCAACTTGAAATGATACCTCTGTGCTTGATTCCACACCAATTAGAAAAGAGCTTTGTAGGGATTTAACATGAAGAAGTGTTTTCATCTCCCTCTGTTGTCACATGTGAGTGAATCGGGAGAAAAATAGCTCAGATTTTTTGCTTTGACTTCACCGAGTATAGGCTCGTATCATTTATTTGGGTCTTATAGTGGTTCATGAATTTGTAATCCATTTACCTGGTTTCTAAATTGATTATTTTAAAACTTGAATGATAGATGGGAACATTCCATAGTTCCTCGTGGGAAGAATATAGAAGAGAAAACAATGACCCATGGTGTAAGGCCATAGGCACGCCAACATCAGAATCTGTACCAATTAAAATAACTTCCTCTTGAATCTCGGATTACCTTGGGAAAGTGTGTGATTTTCTGCACCAGCATTTCAAAACATTTAAGCTTCCGTAATAACTGCTTGATTTAATTCCAAATGCATTACCTCCTACAAATAGAACGTGAGAGCAGAATTGACTTTTTAAATAGCGTAGACCCAATGAGGCCCAGGGGCCTGCCCGAACCAACAGGTGGCAAAGGAATATCGGAAACAGGGCTTTGTCTCACAAGCAAGTTTGCCTTAGTTTCACCCCTTTGACCCCTAAATAGTGTTAAATTTTGACGTGATACATTTACCGAATGAGGTCTATGCTAGAGCTATTCAATACTGTCTTTTGCTCCTTTTGTTCCTAATAGTTTAACAAAAAAGTTGAAATTTCATTTTCTTCTCTGTTGTTTACATGTTGTATACTGCAAAGCACATGTGAAATGAAAGAAAGCAGTTTTGTTGCTTTTATAGTGTTAAGTTTGGAAATCTTAGTAGAAGAGATATATTTAGAAATGTTCTTGATTTTTGAAGCTAATCTAGTTTTATTACAAGAACCTACTATTCAAGCCAGTAGTCAAAAAACTTGGTTTCCTATAGGCTTACATTGAGAATAAACTGAAACCAGATGGAGGTGGGCTTATTAACTAAGGCCCAAGAGGAAGCTATGTCAATTCTTTACCCTTAAACAGATTCCAGGCTGGGTGTGGTGGTGCACGCCTGTAATCCCAGTAGTCTGGACACTGAGGCAGGAGGATCGTCATGAGTTTGAGGCCAGCCTGGGCTACATAGTGAGTTCGAGGCCAGCCTGAACCATGTAGTGAGACCCTATTTCAAAAAAACCAAAGAAATTAAGAATATTTTTGAAGTCAAATATGGTAGCCCACACTTGTAACAGCTTTGAGAATATTGAAAAGAAAGGAATTTATTCTGATATCTTTGGAGAGGTAGAAACCAATAATGCTCCATGAAAGAAATAGTATTTGTAAACAGTCATGTAGCTGAGTGTGGTGGCACATGCCTATACTCCTTGCCCTTAGGAGGCTGAGGCAGAGGGAGGCTGAGGCAGAGGTGTTGTGAGTTCAAGACTGGCCTAGGCAATTTAACAAGACTGTCTCAAAAAATAAAAAAATTTTTAAAAGAGCTGGGCATGTAGTTCAGCACTCTCTGAGTTCCCCAGTGCCAGAGAGAGAGAGAGAGAGAGACAGAGAGACAGAGACAGAGACAGAGAGATCATTCTTGAGATGATTTAATCTAGCATAAATTTTGTCCTCTATTCTCAAGTAGTCCTATAATTGATAGAGAATGATTCTGATTTACCATTGTTTTCGTTCTTTTTATTTATTTGGGGATTTTATTTTCAAATAGTAATACATTATTTTCACTTGTATAGGAATTGAAGAATGACCTTTATCATTTTTCAGAAATTGGACCTCCTACTCATTTTATGTGATTCCGCTCCCTCTTCCTCCCCTTACCTCTGTCTCTTCCTCTTCCTTTCTTCCTGGAGCCAGGGTCTCACTATGTAATCCAGGCTGGCCTCAGACTTGCTATGTAGCCAAGGCTGGTCTTGAACTCATGATCCTCCTGCCTCAGCCTCCCAAGTGCAATGATTATAGGCATGTGCCACCATGCCCAGCTACATGACTGTTCACAAATACTAGTTCTTTTGTGAGGCATTGTTTCTACCTCTGCACAGATATCAGAATGAATTCCTTTTCAATATTCTCAAGGCTGTGTCATTATACATTTGCTTTGGCAGTAGGTTAAATCTGCCTTCTGAGTTCATTTATTTATTGAACACCTACTATGTGCCTGGCACTGATCTAGGTCTAGAAATAGAACACTGAACAAAATGGACAAAGTCTCTGGTCTCATAGAAATTATATTCTAGTGGATATATAGTAGACAATAAATGAGTAAGAATTGGGAGGAAGATGAAGCAAGATGAGAGAGCTAAGGAGTACTAAGGAAAGGGGAGATATTATTTTTCTTGTGTGTTGGAGAAAGCCTCACTAGGAAAGTGATATTCTAGCATAAATATTAAAGAAAGGAGGGAATGAGCTAGCCAGGTATTTGGAGGAGGAACATTCCAAGCAGAAAGAACAAGTACAAAGGCCCTGAGGCAGGATCGTGCTTGGCCCTTTTGAGGAATAGCAAGGACAGCAATGCAGAGTAAGTGAGGGGGAAACAGAAGGGATAAGGTGGGGCCATGGAAGGACTTGGAATTTTCCTCTGAGTGGGGAGTGCAGTCACTGGAAGGCGTTGAAAGGAGGAGGAGTGACAGAGCTGCAGTGTTGAGAATAGATTGGGGGTAGGCGAAGGGAGGAGAGAGGGCTTGTTGGCTTGCACTAGAAAATTGTTAGAAGCAGTCATATTCTGGATATGTTTTGAAAGAAAAGCAGAATTTCAGAGTTGCTGGATTGGACATGGAGTGTCAGAAGCCAAAGATGACTCTAGTATTTCTGCCCTGATCAGTTAGAAGAATGGAGTTGCCAGATACCAAGAGAAGGAAGGCGGTACAAGGAACAGGTGAGCGGGCAAGGTCAGGGGTTTAGTTTTTGAACTTAATTATTTTCTACTTTAAAAATAATTATTAGACTAGGGGTGTAGATTAATCATACAGTGCTTGCCTGAGTTCCGTCCCCAGAAACACATACAAAAATTGTTAACTGAACTATAACATTCTAACAGAAAAGTGTTCATTAAATGCTCACAAAGTGGCTGGACCTACAGCCTGCACCTAGATCAGGAATAAAACACACTGCCCCCAGCTGATGCTGCAGCCCTTGCACCAAGCCAGGGAGGGCCACCCTGGGAACGACCATGCACCCTGCCTCCAACCAATGCTGCCCCTGCTCAGCACAGGGCGACAGAGGTGACAACCAACAGACTGACATGACTGAAGAGGAGAACAACACCCGGGAGGAGAGCTTTGCTTCAGGGCTGGAGTGTTACCCTACCACAGAGACCAGGTGAGGGACAGCCTTGGGAAATAGGCTTGGAGAGGAGGAGAGCTAAACGGGGATCTCCTGGGCTGCCCTGGGGGGCCTGAGATCAGACCAGAAAATTCACAGGACCCGTGTTCTATCATGGGAGGCCAGTTTTGGAGGGTGAAATTGTCAGAGGGGGCGGTACTGAAGAAGGTAGTTAGTTTAGTGCAGTGGTGGTGAATGTGTGGCACGTGTGCCACAGAGGGCTGTTTGTATCTATGAACGCTCTAAAAGGTTCGCCATCCTTGATATGGTGGTATCTTTGCACTCTGGCACTGCTGCCTACATTCAGCAGAAATTACTGGTCCGAAAGTACTGCAGATCAATATAATGGACTTCACTAAAGTGAAGAGTGATCTTCACTAAAATCATAGTCCTCTTTGTTCTGGCAACATGGTAGTGGATGACAACTGGTTTTCTCTCTATGCCTATATCTGGATTTCCTGTGGATCATAAAGCATGAAAATAGATATACAGCCAGGTACAGTGGTACATGCCTGTAATCCCAGAAACTGGGAGGCTGAGGCAGGAGGATTGCTATGAGTTTGAGGCCAGCCTGGGCTACATAGCAAGACCGTGTCTCAAAAAACAAACAAACAAACAACAGAAAAATGGGTATACATACACACAGGAACATGAGAAAGCAAGGCAACAAAGGACCCTCAAAGTCTCCAAACTCTCCTAAGTCAGATCCAGGGGACACAAATGAAGAGGAAAACAAAAGCCAGGTAGCAGAACTCTACAAAAAGATTATATAAAAGAAGAAGAAAGCAGATGAATTCCAAGTGGAAATGAACCAAAAGTTCATGAAAACCACTTAAACTACCCAAAGTGGATACCAGGGAAATAAAAAACTGGAAGAGTTGATTAAATTGGTTCAAAACATGAATGATGAATTCACCAAAGATTTAGAACCCTCAAAAAGATACCAGACAGAAAACTTTGAAATAAAAGCAGTTTTCTTAAATTCTATAAAGAATTCATAAATTGCAGAAATGGCCAATGTGAAGACAGAGTGGCTGAACTGAGGGGAAATGGTAAATTATGAAGAAATACTCAAAAAACCCACAAAAAAATGAGAGAATAAGAAAAGACCATCTAGTAGTTACTAGATGACACTAAAAAGAGCAATTTAAGGCTAATTGGAGTCAGAGAAAACCTAGAGGATAACACAGATGGAATTATTAATATGTTTACAGAAATCATAACAGAAAAATTCCCAAATATGAGAAAAGAGTCTAACATACAAGTAAGCGAGGCTTCCAGAACACCGAGCAACTATGATGAAAAAAGAAGCTCACCAAGACATACCCTTAGTAAACTGCCAGATATCTAACAAAAAACCCAGAATTTTTAAAGCTGTTTGTTAGAGAAAAACAAAAAATCATATATAAAGGTAAACCTATTAGAATTACAGCAGATTTTTCAACACAGACCTTAAAGGCCAGAAGAACTTGGAGTGAAATATGTCAAGCCCTAAGAACAAATAACTTCTAACCCAGAATAACATACCCAATAAAGCTTTCCTTCAAAATGGATGGAAAAATAAAGACGTTTCATGAGAAAGACCAGCTCAAGAGCAATATGACTATGAAACCAACACTCTAAGAATATCCTAGACAGAAATGATGAAACCAATAAAGCTAAAATCCCAGACAAAATGAAAACACCAAGTAAGGCCAATGGATAAACAACAACAACAACACACAAAATGACAGGAAAAGAAAAATGAAAGAGTCACCAACAGAAAAAGTGCAATGATAGTGAATAATCAGCACATCCTGAGGTAATTACTGAGATTATTATTGATATTATCTCTCAATGTCAATGGCCCCAACTGTCCAATTAAAAGACACAGATCGGTAGACTGCATCAAGAAACAGAATCCATTGGTCTGTTGTATTCAAGAAACTCATCTAATCCAAAAAGATATTCATAGACTAAAAATCGAAGGGTGGAAAACAATATTTCATGCACCAGGATGCCAAAACAAGCAGGGATAGATTAAAACTGATTAGAAGAGACAAAGAAGGTCAATACATAGTAATTAGGGGACTAATCGAACAAGAAGAGATAATGCTTATAAATACTTACTGAAAACTGGAGCACCTACCCTCATAAAATAAATACTACTGAACATAAAAGATCAATAATTACTAAAAAAACATAATCGGGGATTATAACATCCCACTTTCGCAAAGAGATAGATCAACTAAGCAAAAAGTCAATGAACTATCAAAGCTGAACCACACCCTTGAACATATGGATATCTCCAGAGTATTCCACCCTACTACAACAAAATATACTTTCTTTTCTGCACCACACAGTACTTTCTCCAAGAGAGATCACATACTAATCCACAAAACCTGCTTAAACAAATATAAAAGAATCAAAATCACCCTATGTGTACTACCATTGTGCAATGAAACTAGAAATCAGTGACAGAAGAAACTATGGAAAAAGCAGAAGCACCTGGAAAATTAATAACACACTCTTGAACAAGCAATGGATCACAGAAGAAATCAAGGAAGAATTTTAAAAATTTCTTAAGGCTGTGGATTTAGCTCAGTGGTTAGAATGCTTGCCTAGCAAGCACAAGGCCTTGAGTTTGATCCCTGGCACAACAAACAAACAAACAAACAAACAAACAAAAACCAGAAAAAAAGACCCACCCAAAAAAGTCTGGAAGTTAATGACAAGGTCTGTTCAACTCACCAGAACTTTTGGGACACTGTGAAAGCAGTTGTAAGAGGGAAGTTCATTGCAATCAATGCTTACATTAAGAAAATAGTGTGAGCTGAAATAAATAGCTTTATGAGGAATTTTAAGATACTTGAGAAACAGCAGCAATCCAGGCCTAAAGCAAAATTAAGAAGAGAGATCATAAAGATTAGAGTGGAAATCAATGAAATCAAGGCCAAAAAAATGCAAAGTATCAATGCATCTGAGAGCTTGTTCTTCAAAAGAATAAACAAAATAGATAAACTCTTAACCAAACTTACTAAAAGAAAGAGAGAACAGATGCACAACAATGCAATTAGAAATGAAAAAGGTGAAATCACAACAGTCACTGTCAAAGTCTAGAAGACAGTAACTACTATGAAAAATTGTATTCCAATAAATTGAAAAATTTTGAAGAAATGGACAATTTCCTAGACTCATACAAATTACCACAGCTAACTCAAGAAGACACAAAAATACCAAACAACCCAATAACAAGGAGTGAAATTGATAATAATCTGCCAACTAAAAAAAGCCCAGGACCCGATGGATTCACTGCTGAATTCTACAAAACCTTGAAGGATGTTATATCACCAATACTCCTCGAGCTCTTCAAAGAAATTGGCAGGGACAGAGCGCTTCCAAACTCATTTATGGAGGCTAGCATCACCCTGATTTCAAAACCAGATAAGGACCTAACAAAAAACAAAAACAAAAAACGCTGCAGGCCAATCACTTTAATGAACGTAGATGCAAAAATTCTCAAGAAGATATTAGCAAATAGAATGCAGCTCATCATGTAAAAGATCATACATCACGATCAAGTAGGTTTCATCCCAGAGAAGCAAGGATGGTTCAGTATATGTAAGTCAATAAATGTAATACATCATACAAACAGAAGCAAGGCCAAAAACCTCATGGTCATATCAATAGATGCAGAAAAGTCTTTTGATAAAATTCAACACCCCTTCATGATAAGAACCCTGAAGAAAATAGGTATAGAAGGACCATACCTGAATTTAACAAAAGCTGCTTATGACAAAACAACAACCAACATCATCTTACATGAAAACAAAAACAAAAATAAAAACAAACAAACAAAAAAACACAAAACCTAAAAACATTCCCTCTAAAATCAGGAACAAGACAAGGATGCCTACTATAACCACTTCTATTCAACACAGTACTCAAAATATTAGCCAGAGAAATCAGGCAAGAGAAAGAAATAAAAGGGATACATACAGGAAAGGAAGAAGTCAAAAAAGTATCATTATTTGCAGATGGCATGATACTCAACATAGAAGACCCGAAGAATTTCACCAAAAAACTCTTAGAATTAATAACCAACTTTAGCAATGTAGCAGGGTGCAAAACCAAGAGCTAAATCCCCAACCTTCACAAAAACCAATAGCAGAAATTTATATTCTTAAACTTCTGTCAACTGGTAGTCAGAAATCAAAGTATGGCAAGGCAAGGATATGCTCTGCTTCTGAAGGATCTAGGGGAGAAAGCTTTCTTGCCTCCAACTTCCAGTAGCCTCAGGTGTTCTAGTCTCTGCTACTGTCTTCGTATGGCCACTGTCCCCCTTCTCCTCCTCTTCCTTGTCATCCTCATTCTCCCTCTCCTTCTTTTCCCTTCCACCTTCTTCCCTTCCCCTTCCCCTCTCTTCCCTCTCCCTGCCCTTCCTCTTCCCTTCTGCTTCCTCCCCTCCCTTTTTCTCCTCTCTTCTTATAAGGATACCAATGATTGGATATTTAGGTACCACCCTAAATCTAGGAGAATTTCGTCTAAAGATCCTTAACTAATTCCATCTGGAAAGTCTATTTCCAAAGGAGATGGCATTCTGAGATTCTGAATAGACAGAAATTAGTTGTAGGGGTACCTTTCAACTCACTACAGGGGATGAACAAAAGAAATCCTATATTGGAAGCAGTGGTGTGCTGGAGCTGATTTGAACCTGCTCTCAAAAGCAAATTTCTATTTTGGAACAATTGTTTCAAGCTGATTATTTTAGTGTTTAGGAAAAGAAAAAAGGACCCAATTATTAAGCCAAGACAACGTGGCTTGCACCTGTAGGTCCAGCACTCCAGAGGGTGAGGCAGGAAGATTGCTTGAGCCCAGGAAGTCAAGTTAAAGAACAGCCTGGGTAACACAGTGAGATTCTGTATCAAAAACAAAAACAGAATCAGAAAGAAGAAGCAAAAACAGGAGAGTCCATTGTTAAATCTTCAGCAATTTTGTTTTCTGGTACATTTTACATTGCTAATTTGAAACTGGTCATGATCATGGAGGGTGGATTTGCACCACAGAAGCTGGCAAATTCCCCGAATCATATTTGTTTATTTTGCTTTTTGAGAGCCACTTCTTAAACATTTATCAGCACGCTGCTAAATTGGAGGCTTTGAGTACAAAATGAGGTGCATCTAATATGGGTGGATCCTAGTAAAGTGTGGCTAGAGGAGAGACCACAGTAAGGATTTTGGATTTTAACTCAAGTGCCATAGGGGCTGAGAGTTTTAATCAGGAGAGCACCAGGGTCACATTTGTGTCATTGTTCTAGTTGTTTACATGTTAGTCTTTTCTACTGGAGTGTACGTAGGAAATCCTTGAGAAGGATTTCATCTTTATCATTTTTTGTGTCTCCAATAAAATTTTGCATATAATAAGTATTGAATAAATGCTGGTTGACCTAAATAGAGTCTTATAAATACCATGTATGGTGGTCAAAACAATGCCTCATAAGCCATCACACATGATCAAACCAGAATATGTCATGGAGAAATCACAAAACATTTCCATCACTGGCATACGTGATCCATTTAACAGGCATATATTTAGAACTGACTGTCTACAGGCACTAGGGATACAGCAATGAAGAAGACCCAGTCTTAGTTTTAAGATGGGATTTTGTAGAGGACCCACAAAGGCTTGCTGTAGTCCCTTGTGGTAAACTGTGTGACAAGGTAAACATTGGGGGAGCTCTTGAATTTGGGGGCTTGGAAAATCTCCCATAGGGAACACACTCTTTAGAGATAGTGTTACTACCTGCAACTGTGCTTGGAGTTTCATATCACCTTCTAAAAAGTGTGATAAATAGGCTTCGAGAAAGCAGGGGCTGATAGGGCTTTGTGCCTTTGAAATGACCTCAAGGCTTGTTATACATTCTTCTTGCCCACATTCACTATTTCTATCACTTTTAACCCTTTGACCTCTGCTGGATAGAATTTTAAAATGACTTCCAATGAGCCTCTTCCTTGTATAATCTCTTCTCTTTTTTGAGTGTGGTTGGAATCTGTGAATATGATAGTACTCTTGAGCTGATGTTAAGTTGAATAGCAAAAAGGATATTATCCTGGGTGGACCTGGCCTAATCCATTAAAAGCAAAACATGGTCATAGAAAGGGATGCTGGAGATTTGAAGCATAAAAAGTATTCAATGCACTCTGGTTGGCTTGAAGATGAAGAGAGAAAGAGTGTCTTTCTAAGAGCACAGCATGGTTTCCAGTTGACAGCTAGCAAGGGAATGGAGAACCCCAGTCCTATAGCTGCAATGATCTGAATTCTACCAGTAATTAGAAAGAACTTGGAAGTCGATTGCCTCCCCAGAATCTCCAGACCAGAACACACCCTGCTGTACGCCTTAATTCCAACCATGTGATCCCCCAAGCAGAGAACCAGCCATGACGAACTAAGAAATCACTGTTGCTTTAAGCTTATGCCTTTGGGACAATTTCGTCTCTAACAGTAAAATTAATTCAAGGAGCCAGAAGTGGTAGCCCACGCCTGTAATCCTAATTATTCAGGTGACTGTTCGAGGAAGACTGCAGTTCAAGGTCAGCCTGAACAATTTAGCAAGACCCAGTCTCAAAATAAAATAAAAAGGGCTGGAGATGTGACTCAGTGGTAGAGAACCTGTGAGTTTGATTTCTTAGTACCACACCTACACACTAAAATTAATGCAAGGGCCCACTCTGAAGGGCCAGCTCAGAAATAGTGAGGACATTTTTCTCTTTCTCTCTGCTGAGGGGTGGTGTGGAGGGTTCGGTGCTGGTTAGCACAGCTTGAAATGAGTACAGAGAGAGGCTATGAAGCACCACAGGTACCTAAGGAGCGGGGGTGACATTATTACAAGGTGTTATTATATATGATTATGACTTCACAACTGTCCTGTGGATTACAATTGAGCTTATGGCTTTCTGCGCAATTCTTTCATGGTGTGTGCTGTGATGAATAACAAGCATGCCACACCAAGGGCCTTTGCAGGCAGTGATGCAAATCATTGCCATGGAGAAAGAAGCCACATGAGACACTGCCGTGAGCTTTCAGAATCCAAGGTGTTCTCTTGCAATCTAGCTCTTCAATTTTTGCAGGGTAGATGCATGTTCTGGAGATGTGGGGCCTTGGGTAGGATCCAGACTTCTGATAGGATCCAGAAGCTGCAGCTTGCACAGAAGAATCTAGTGACAAAAGGAAGTGTGGTATTTCTAGAGGTTTCTAACGTGTGCAAACAGAGTAGTGTGGCCTTTGTGTGAATGTATTTTGAAAGAGAGTTTCTAATGGATGGGAGCACAGTAGTGGCTTTGTTTACTTTTTAGGTGTTGGTATAACTGACTTTAAGATGTGTGCTCTGAAGAGCAGAACTGATGAGTGGCAGGTGACTCGGGGATGCACTTGCAATTCATTTTTGGGTGTCTGTTTCCTTTGGATTCCTCCTAAAGATGACTTCTGACTCAGATTTTGTGTTACTTAACTTCTCTTTAGTTGTCATTGGATCTCTATAGGAGTATTGAATCTTACTTGATTCTATGTAAAATCAGTGCATTTGGGGAATACAGATGATTCTGTGTAAAATCAATGCATTATGGGGAAATGGCTTGCAGGAATCTTTAAAAGAAATAGAAGCATCTGCTCCTCCTCCCACACAGATGTCCTTGAGATAACATAATGATAATACCTTCCCTTTATATAGCACTGTCACTCTTTCAAACAGCACACACATGGATGAATCAAAAGCAGTTATTATCCTCATCTCACACAAACAACGCAGATCAATAACTTTCCATTGAGGAAAAAGTGGATCTGGTCAAATATTTGAAATTCAGCATGTGAAAGAGAAGAGAAGTCTAAGGGCATAGCACTGGATAACAGTGACGATGATAACAATGATGGCAATAATGATTTTGATTTAGAAATTTATGTTTTTCATTTTGGGTAACTTCTAATGGCGGAGAAAGATGGCTATCTCTCAATAGAGAAAAATTCAGAGGGGGAAATAAATTTTATAAACTCAAAATATTTCTTGCAGAAATATTTTATGGTAAGCGTGTATCAGTTTCTCATTAGAATTGGCTTTTTCAATATCATTTATTTTGCAAAATTTTCGTATATGTTTAAGTGTAAGGAAAATCTCCTCCAATCAATTTAAAGAGATATTCCTTTGTGTATTATTTGAGGTCATATATACCTGGAAGAACAGTTGGGCAGGGACAAAGATCATCCAGGCCAGCTCATTTGACAAAGAATGGTTGAGCCAGCTATACAGGTAAGGTCTCTGTCTCTACGGAACTTACATTTGTGTGTGTGTGTGTGTGTGTGTGTGTGTGTGTGTGTGAATGCACATTCATGTGTGTGTATGTGTAGACAAAGATTAAAACATAATGATTAAATAAGATAATTTAAAGAGGTGAAGTAGATCAGAATATGCCACATTGGCATAAGGATTATTTTGAGCTGTAAGCAATTAAGAAACAGCAGACACAGGAGAAACTCTCTCTTTTCCCCCTTCTGCCGAAAAGCAGGGAATAAATTTCCTTTTCTAAAGTTTTCTCCATTTCTTGAGCCAAGAAAAGAACAACTCTTCACACTGGAGACAGCACCAACTAGAGTCTGCATAACAAACCTTACTAAACATCCTGTATCTACCATTAGTTTCCTCATATATTTACTTTTTCACAATTTACTGCCCCTGAATCATTTTTCTTTGTCTAGACCCTTCTCCTAATTCACCACACTTCTGTTAAAATGTTACATAAGCCCCTGGATCCAATAACCTCTTTGGGGTTTTCACTTTTTTTCTGTGTGGACCCCCCCAGCCCCATGCATGTAAAATTAAAAGCATCAATTAAATGCGTATGCCCTTTTCTCCTGTTAAGGTCTTTTGTCAGTTTAATTTACAGGGCCCAGCTACTGAACATAAGAGGGTAGAGGAAAAGTTTTGTCTTCCCCTACAATGGTGATAACTGTTAGGAAAAAAATGAAAGGGAGTAATGAGATAGTGGATTGAAGAAGGTGGCTTTAGGTAAATAAACTAGAGAAGGCTCCTCTGAAGAGATGACATCCTAGCTGACACCTATAAGATGAAAAGATACAGGCCATACTAAAATCTCAGAAAATGCACTGCAGGGAGAGAAGATAGAAACTAAAAAATTCCTGTGTTAGACATCAGCCTGTAGTATTCAACACGCAAAAAGAAGGCCCAAGGGGCTTACTGGAGTGCGTGAGAGATAGGGTTGAGTTAGATGAAGTCAGAAATGTTGGCAAGAGCTAGAGTGTGTGGGAGCTTGTGGCCAGTGGTTTGCAGACTCAAGAAAGTGTCAGACTCACTTGGAGACCCTGTTAAAGCACAGGTTTTGGGCCTCTTCCCTAGAGTTTCTGATTTTGGGAGGCTGAAATGAGCCTGAGAATTTGCATTTCTAACAAATTCACAGGGGATATTGCAGCTGCTGGCCAGGATGCACTTGGAGAACCATTGGTAGGCTGAGGGAAGATGTTTGGGTTTCATTTCAGTATTAGTGGAAAGCTATTGAAGGTATTTTTAAGGAAGATTTTAAGTAGGTTTGAAACTTGATTTTGAAGGAACTTGGAACTTGTCACCCTCAAATATGCCACTTTGATGTATTGGCTATTTCAGGCTAAAAACATTGAGAATCAGCTAATGCAGGAAAAGCTCTTTATCTCTCCTTTCAGCTGCCTAAAATAAAGTGTAATTTTCTCTCTCGTAAGGGCAATTTACACTTATAAAAGTAATCTTTATTACTAAAGTTATCTGTACCAGGAAGAGAGCTACTGTGTGACAATTTTTATCTCCTGAGAGACGTTTATCTGCCTAACAAAGCACTCTTTACTCACTGTAAATTTCCTTGCCTCCCCTTCCTGTGATTTGTTTCCAGTACCCCCTTGTCTTAGTCCATTTTCTGTAGCTATAGCAAAATACCTGATGCTAGGTAATGTACAAAGAATAAAAGGTTTATTCAGTTCATGGTTCTGGAGATCCAAGAGCATGATACTGGCATTTTCTTGGCCCTGCTGAGGGCCTCATGGCAAATGGCATCACAATGGCAAGAGCACATGTGGAAGAAACCACACATCAAGATGGGAAGCTGGAGAGTGAGCCAAGACAGTTGTTGCTTTATAACAACCCATTTTCTCAGTAAATAATCCAGTCTGGTGAAACCGGCATTAATCCCTTCTTGAGGCAGTGCCTCCATGCCTAATTGCCTTCCACTAGGCCCCACCTCTTAAAGGCTCCATCTCCTCCCACATCACCACAATGAAGAGCAAGTTTCCAGCACATGAACCTTTGGAGGATATTTTCAAGCTGTATCCAAGCCATTACACCCTAGAAGGCCTAAATCCCTATTCCTTCCTGGGCTCATGGTGATATACAAGCCTCAATTATCTGGGCACGTCTTCAAATCTTAGGTTTTTGTGGGACTGCAGTGCATACTTGCCTAATGAAAGTCGTTTTTCTCCTGTTAATCTATTTTATTCAATTTAATTTGTAGATCAGCCTAGAAGGGTAGAAGGAAGCAAATTTTTCCTTCCCTACAATTTGTGCTTTGTTTTGGATATGATTTGAGTGCCCCTTAGGGCTCATGTATTGAAAGCTTGGTTCCCAGTGTGGCAGTGCGAGAGGTGGTAGAATCTTTAAGAGGCGGAGCACGGTGCAGAGTCATTAGATCATCGGGGGTGTGTCCCTCTGAAGGGATTAATGTAGTTCTCAAGAAGCTCCTGTTAGTTCCCACAAAAGAGCTTGTTATAAAAGAGCGAGCCCGACCCCTCCTCACTCTTTGGCTTCCTGTCTTGCCATGTGATCTTTTTCTCTGGCATGTGTTCCTGACATGATCCCATCTGCGATGAGGTGATCTCGCTCCACTTTGCCATTCTGGAATGAAACTAGAATCGATGCCCCTGAACCTCAGTTTCCTACTTGAATATTAAACAGCATAAATTAGAAACTTCGCAGGCTGACAAATGATCTCATAAATGGACTAGAACTGGGAGAATATAAAGTCCTATGATTGTTAACAAGATTGCATTTCTGGGGTGCAAACAAAGGAAATAAAAATGTAGTCGTGGGATGTGGTAAATGAAAGACAGGCGCAAACAAAGGAGAAGGAGGAGGCAAGGAGAATTGCGGGCAGGCATACTCTTTTTTTTTAAATTCAATTTAAGTTTAAAAATATTTGTTAGATTGAGAGCCCCATTTGGGCCAGAGGTTAGATTTTTAGACTGAACTTGAATGCCTTAATCTTGAATTCACTTATTCATGGGATGGTGTGACTTTGATCTTTGAAGAAATAAAACACTCTGTTAAAGGCTCAAAAGGCTTTTGTCAGAAGAGGCCAGCAAGCATCTCTTAAAACCCTTTTGAAGTGGAAATGATTTGAACTTCAGGAGATTTCATCCATCCATCGGGAGAGGGTTTGCTGAGGCTCACCTTAGGGGTGTCTTTAACTGTAGCCCTGACGCTGATACCTGCTAGAATTTTACTTAAAGTATTTGAACATAATATATTGTACGGGAAGAGTCAATATTTATCTAATTTTAGAAAACACAATTGCCAAAGACTGAAGGTGTGAAAGAGGGGTGTGTGTGTGTGTGTGTGTGTGTGTGTGTGTGTGTGTGTGTGTGAGACATGTATCCGGGATAGCCCTCCTTCTAGTCTGATACCAGTCTGAGGAAACCTACTTGTTCTTAAATCTCTTGATACGGGTCCTCATGCATTCCCAGGGACAGCGAGAAACCAACAGTTTTGTGGTTTTGTATTTAGTAAATCCTTCTGTGCCTTGGTTTGATAAGAGCTGAGTAGTACCCACCACATTCTGTTTCATGTCTGGTAGCCCCAGGAGTTTTTCTGAAGATTTCCAAGGAACGAGTAGACTATCTTATAGTAAGACTGTCTGTGTTACACTTTGTGGGTGTGCGCTAAGTCAGGGTTTGGAGGCAGATCTAAAGTGTGAGTGAAATTGAGAGGTTAAAATGGATCTTTAAAAATGAAGATTTTTAAATTGGGTGTGGTAGCACGAGCCTGTAATCCTAGAATTTTGGGAGGCTGAGAAAGGAGGATTGCACATTTGAGTCCCACCTGGGCAACTTAATGAAATGTGGTCTGGAAATAAAAAGACTGACAATGTAGCTCAGTGGTGGAACACCTCTGGATTTAAACCCAGTACCACCAAAAAAAAAAAATTAGAATTTTTAAAGCTAAACCATTTCTCTGGCTTCCTCATGAAGAGAGTGAGAAGGCCAGGAGCCAAGGATCCAACCTCTTCTGGGCCTTCTGGCTGGCAATAGCCTGGCTAAATCTACATATGCATATTTCCCGGCTTTTGTTCTACCCTTCTTATAAATTAGAGTGCTTCTGTGTGGTTGAAGGGGGTGGACTAGCTGCCTTTGCAATTTGACCAATTTGTGAATAAACTCATTTTCCATTTTTTATGGGCTTTTCTCATACTCCCCTAAAACAGGAGGTAGGGGGAAGGGCTGGGGAAGGCTTTGCTTGGGTATCTCTTATTGAAATTCAAATATCCTGGGAGCCTGTCACACTTTAAATACTGATCGGTTAATAGGGATTAATGAGATTGACACCCAGAATAGGTGGGGTGGGAACCCGGGAGGGAAGAAAAGGGACTGATGTCAGAAGTGGTGGACTGGTGCCAAAGGACAGACTTTGACCACTTCCAAGTTGGCCTAGAGCCCTCTCCTTCACCCCAGACACAGCAGGGCTATACGATGGTGGGAGAAGGTTTGGATAGGACTCGTGCTGCGTAGACTAGATGCTGGCTCCCCTGTGGTGTCACCTGACGAGCCTTTTCTGTTACACATTGTATTAATAAATATACTGCCATAAAGAAGGATAAACTCAAGACATTTCTAGGTAAACGAATGCATCTCGAGACCGTACATTTAAGTGAAATAAATCAGACTTACAAGTTTAACTATCGCATTGTTTCTCTTGTGTAAGAAACAGAAAGGGTAAATCAGAACCAAAATGGATGATAGATATTGGGAAGTAGGAAGAAAATGTTCAAATGGGAAAAGAAATAAGGGAGGGGAAAGGGTGAAGGGAAGGAAGGGAAAGGGGGAAAAAAAGAGAATAGAAGGAAAAATGGAAACAAAGCTTTTGTAAATGGGGAGGGGAAGAAGGGTTGAAAGGAAAGGAGGATAGTGGGAAAAAAAGAAGAATCAAGATATATTATGTACAGGTACAAATTCCCTATGATGAATGTGATCATTATGTATATAAAAATGTACCCATTAAATTAAAAAATAAAGCCAGAATAATTCTCTAATAAAAAAAGAATATTTACCAGATCTGTCCTTTTAAATTTTTATTTATTTATTTGTTTGTTTGTTTATTCATTTGTTTGTTTTTTGTTTTTTTGGTGCTGGGGATGGAACTCAGGGCCTTGCACTTGCTAGGCAAGAACTCTACCACTTGAGCTAAATTCCCAACCCCATTATTCTTGGTTTTTTGTGGCAGAGTCTCGTTATGTAGCCCAGGCTGGCCTTGAACTCAAGTGATCCTCCTGCCTCAGCCTTACCAGTGCTGGGATTATAAACATGCACTACCACACCCGGCTCCAGATCTGTTCTTTTGACATTTCTCTCAGGTGTCCAACAGCTACAGACTATGTTGTGTCCCCATATCCTCCTTGCCCCGTGCCACCCACCCCTGTCTCCGTCAGGTTACACTGGAGGCCTCACTCTCCTTGTGCCTCCTCCTATCTCCCTTCCTGCTCTCAAGACTCCACAGAGTCTGTCCTTGGAACAGAGGAGCCTCCAGGAAGGTCATTCCAGGATGGGAAATCTTCAGGGCAGGTACTGGTGGTAAACAAGGGAGATGTAGGGGAAGAAATGTCTTCTTTCTCCTTACACGCCGCCCAGGTTCAATGGCTGGATTCTGTGAATCAAACTGATAGAAGACAGATGAACAAGAAACAGGGGCTTTAAGTACATACATATGGGAGTTTTACAAAGAAACAAGACTCCAGGAGATGGCAGGATGATTGAGGCTTATACACCACTTCGGGCTAAATAAAGGAAATGAGATTTTGGGCTTCTGGAGGGAGACAGACAAGTTCTAGGTAGGGGAGGGGAAAACGTATGGTAAATAAAAAGTTGTTATTCAGGTGAAATTCTTTCAGGGGAAAGTGTTCTTGGGGTAGTTCTCTTTCTGGTATAAAATATTTTTAAAAATGGGAATTTTCTTAAAAACTGTGAATTCCTTTAAGAGGGGGAAATTTATACTTCATTTGTAGTCAGCAGGAAGAAGAGAGCTTTTTTTGTAGCTCCTGATTCTCAATTGCCTTTAGCTCAAAATAATCCATATGTGAAAGAGGCATATTTTGGGGTGTCATATTTTGGTAGCCTTCATGGACACAGAACTTGGGCAGTGGAAACAAACAGAACTGGATCAAAGTTCAGCTCTGTGCTCACAAGGTATGTAATAACAGGCATCCCCCATGCCAGTCAGATTTAGGATAACAAAACAGAAATTACTCCCAGTATTTCAATCAAAAAAGGTTATGCTGAAACCAAGAGGTTAAAATGGAGATATTGAAGAATTCAGCCATTTGTCCAGATTCTTCACCCTGGCAGGGACACTTCTACCTCCAGCCCTGAGACCAAGGATGGGTCAACGGAACCAGATTTGCAATTTTGGTGTTTTTTTTTTTTTTT